>PPKU02000139.1:0-20840 GCA_003706265.2 Nakazawaea holstii | reverse complement strand
GGGAATAAACGGAGAGACATGGTTGTTTACTGTGTTTTTTTGTATTTCCTGACATCCAGTTTTTGTCTGGGAAAAAAAAATACCAGATATATATAACGAATAAAATTCAATTAGTTAGGGTAATCTTTTGTGATTATAGATAGCTTGTGATATGCCAAGGTAGAGCCAGCAACCAACCTGCTCGCTCTCGCACTTGGATAATGGCACTTGAAATTGGAAAATCTTGCTAATAATTTCTGTCAAAACGTTATCTTGTACGCAAGGTTCCATTTAAACACTTTTATAATAAAGATGAGCACTGTTCTGCACTAAAATTCCATAATTTTTTCATCAAAAAAACTCGTAAAAGGTTATTGCTAATTTTCAGCATGTGGTTTTTTGTTTTGATAATCTTTCTATACAGATGCAAATCACATCAAATCATCACTGATTTGAAACTTGATTGTCAAAAGATAAGATTGTCGATGAATCAATGAATCGAACCTAACAATTTTGTATATATATATTTATACTTATATAAGGGTGAGCTGGGCAAATGAAAAGAAAGACAGGACAGAGAGATAGTAGGGCAAGATTTGCTGACGTTTAACTTAGCTTGATACATCCGAGGTAATAACACATCACCAATTTCTATCAAACACCACAATTGCAAGCAAGAACAGTATAATTACCGTGTTGCCCCTTTGAAACAGTAAAGATATAATCGAATATGATTATATACTATCCAACTATTGTTTGATTTTTGAGCATGGAATGTCTGCTTGACACAATCAAACTCCTAAGATGAAACAAAAGGAAGGGCCACATTGAGTGCATGATTTATAATTTCGCTCAATTTCGAAATCGACGTAATTCGTAACCGCCTCAAGTTACATGCATGTCTTCTTTTTCGAGCTAAAGTGATTGCAAAACCAACCTGTTGTTGGCAATAGGAAGATTCAAATGTTGTCGTATCTACAATTTCAATAGTCAATTGTAGGATGCATTCCTATTGTGTCTTTCACCGATTCCGACTCCGTCCCGTCCACACATCACACAGATGAAATCTGACAAGATCAAGCAACCACGATATGATATCAAGGTGAAATCGGTATGCGGTGCTTTTCGATTGATGACATTCTTGAATGCTTATTATCAAGTTTCTAGAAGGTCTTTCAAGATTAGCAATTAATAATTCTCAAGGTTAAATTTGTTTGGTTACGTCTCAAATTTCCTAGCAGCAATGTATACGAAGTGACTGCATCTTCTCGCTATTCAAAGGTTTTAAACTTCAATCTTGTCTGCGTCCTGGTGTCGGCGAAGTTTGACTGGATAATTATGTAAACATACACCTCTTGATTGCAAAAGATACAAGTTTTTACCTCCTTGTGCAGCTTACAAAGTAAAAGAGTAATAATTTTATGGCTTTTATCAGATGACATTTTTGTATTTCCTACAAGGTTCTTCTTCCCTCTCGCCGTCCTTCTAGACCCACGTTTGGATGTAATAATTATGTTTACGTTTGATTGTGAAAATTGTGCAAATGTTAACATAAAACATAAAGTTAATTGAAATAGATAGATAATTGAAAAGGCTCAAAAAAAACGCTTAGCAAAAGAGAATGAAAGAAAATGATTGTAAAAAGACACATAGACGACTTCTAGTAAATAAGCTTGAATGAAAAAAATAAAATTTAGCTAACTAACACGGTAAACCAACAACAACCGATTTTTCTATCTAGTTACCCCTCATCGAATTTTATTTTTTCTCTCGCCTAATAATAACTTTGATTAATGGAAGGTGCTTGTAGTTGAGGTGGTAAAGACTGCATAGAAGCATGATGTAATCCTTGATAATGACTTGCCATTTGTTGATGATGCTGTTGCTGTTGATTATGACTACTATGGATTTGTGATTGTAAATGCTGTTGTTGTGGTTGATAGTAAGATGAATGATATGTAGAAGGAACAGGAGGTCCTCTTGGAGAATAATGAGGTAATGGTAATGGCGGTAACGGATGTGATTGGTAAAGATTGTCATGGTGGTATGGGATCTTCCCGCTGGTGCTATTGTATTCTTGTGTATGATGTAGTTGATTTTGAAATTGTTGTTGTAAGAATTCTGAGTGACGTTCAGACAATTTGATATTTTCATTTGATGATTTGGATGTGATATATGATGGTCCACCAGAAATAGAGGCCCTTGACCTCATAGGCTTGCTCACCTTACCGACTTTTTTGAATTTCATCTCTTCAGCGGCAATGAGAGCTCCTTTCCTCTTGACCAATTTGGCATGGTACAACCCACATGCATTGCAAAGTGTTCTTGCACCATTTGGACCTCTTCTCCATTCTGGTGTCTCAGTGGTACCACATCTTTGACAACTCAATTGAGCTTTTGGAGATGTTGCAGTTGTATCTTTGGCTAACATATTCCCGCCATTAGCGCCCTGATAATACATAGCATGTTGTTGTGGAGTTTGTGTGACATATTGTTGTTGGTAATATAAAACCCTTGACTGAGCAGGTTGTGTGACTTTGAAGCCATAGGCCGGAGGTGGTGAAGGATAGTTATAAGAATGGGATCGTATCGCTGGTTGAGGTTGTTGATGATGCTGCTGTTGCTGAGATACAAAACTAGTAGGGTCACTTTTTGTTCTTGACTTCTCTTGAGTTGGGCTTGATATTATTGGGCGTGGCAAGCTTCTAGAGTTCTGTGATAATTGAACCAATGATGTTGCAGTCGATGTATCGTTATTGCCCTTTGTTATCGAGGGTAATTCCATTTGGCTACTATCAGGTGATGATTTCAAATCTGGTAAACGTATATTACTCTTCTCAGCTAATGTGGAAATTGACGGCAAGCTAAATGGTATATTGTTAACATCTTGTTCGAAAATATGAATCTTGATAGTATCCTTTCCATTGAATCTTGAAACATATAAAAAATATGTCCCTATCAAAAAAAAAAAATGGGCGCCCATCAAATCTATAATGTAGAGATAAACATACCGTATTCCAGATGGAGAGTTTCTTCTAAGTGTTGTTATATTACCCATTGTATTAAGTCAACTGGATGGAGGAGTAATTAACAAAGGAAAATAAGTAACGTATATGAAAACTTATAAACTTTTGAAAGATTTAGAAGGGTTACTGACCATTATATAAAAAGACCACAAAGACAAGAAAAAAATTATTTATGAAATCACAATATCTTATTTTGAGACCTAAGGTATTTTTTCTCTTTTGCTCGCAGCAGATAGAGTGAGCAAAAAGAAACTACCATGGAATTTTCATGCGTTCTAAGGACTGCATGATGCTGCAATGTATAGAGCGCTAAATGTGCATTTAACGTGCATTGACATCATTTTTTTTAGGCAATCACAGAAAAAAATCAGAACAACAACATAGGTACAAAGACCTTTTTCGATTCAACATATCACTTTCTATTGACCACCAAGTCCACTGGTAACAAACAAATAATATTGACTGCTCGAGGTCGAGCTGGTCAGTATCATCAGGAACAGACTCCCATTTTCATCTGTTTCAAAGTCGTTTGTTTTTGGACTTTTAATATTGTCATTTCAGTTTCATTTTAAAGTTAAAGATGAGCAAGCCTATTTTTTTGGGGCGAAAATTCAAATCTAGTCTGCTAAAAAGATTTGATTTCGGACTTGATTAAAAATTTTAAGAATGATTTGTACGCAATCAGATCTTAAAAATCATTAGCTGAATAAGAAATGGAAATGGTGACTTTTTGAAAAGCTTTTAGAATTAATGTGTCACGATATGTCCACCTCAAGACTAACAATTAATTTGAACAGTAAGTCAACCCTTCAACAGCGACATACGCTAGACGGCATGAAGAATAATAAACTCGTCAGCCGATCGAATCTTGAATGATCTTTATTCTATCATTGTAGAGCTTAATAACTTTTAGCCTGGAAACACAAGTCTGTAAAAGAGATTAAGATAAAAAATATTGCGCCTGCATTTTTTCGTCCTTTAAAGCGAACCAACTAAAATCTGACACTAAATAAAAACTGAAACATTCCGAGATATATATTTTTCCTTCAATAAGCACAATTTAAGACATCCTGCTTCTTGATTGATTGTTCATCCAATTGCTTCAGATTTATTGCTCCCACATAAGTAATGTGAACGAACCTCAAACACTAGAAGATTATAAATTAATCAACGTGATTCTCCGCTGTTTATTTCTTTGGTGATTTACGATCTCAGATTTATCTGAGAAATGCTTAAAGTTTGCTGGATCTAGAAATATGGTTGTGTTTCAGTAACAAAAAGATACTCCTCATCCTTGTAAAAGCTGACAGTCACTGCTCAAAGTGTAAAGTAATTATCCTTGACCGTATTACTGGTAGTATGAAGATAAACTGTAAGACCTTTTCAATTCAGACTTGAAACTCGGTTCTGATATTTCTTATCATCTTACTCTTGTTTGGAGATGCTCCAATCTACTAGTTTATTGTTAAATTGATGCTCGCTGTGTTTGGATGTTAACATTCGATATAATATGCTACAAATTCATTATAACCCTTATATAGACCATATATAATAATAAATCATTAGCCCCACCCTCTCTGCTTCAGTGGTAATTATTTGTAATGAATTACTAATTTAACTTATTTCAATTGCGGGTTTGCAATGAGCATCCTTCCTGATTAGTCGATATTAAGCAATGGCGGTTAAACACCTATGAGATAATACAAGAGTAAGATACATTGATAATCTCGTCATTTGATGCACTTTTTTCTATATTTTAAAAGTGTTTTTTTTTTGTTTTTTTGAGTGCTATATCATTTTAACATCTCATGCATATCTTTATCATCACTCACTTTCCATTAAGTTGGATATTGCACTCTTAGAGCATAGGTAGAACATCTGATCAACAAAGGGATTTATTTTTAGTCAGCTGCTACAAAAGAAGCATTTACGATGGTAGCATAGAAAAAAACCACCTCATTCTGAAAGGCTAAAAACTTTAAACTTTAAAATCTGGTACAAGGCTTAATAAACGGGGCTTCTTGAAGAGTGCCATAATGTAACAAATTCTTTAGTGGTTTTTCAGTCTTGTATATTTGCTGCCCCTCGATTCCCATCATCTGGGAGCATCTGAAGTGATCGAATGATCTCAAATGGCTGCAAAAAGAAAAAAAGTTGAACTAGCTGACTTTAAATTCAAGCATTCGTCAGCACAACCTCTACCAAAAGTTTACTTTGTAGTCTTCTTAATGGAAAAAACAACCTTGAGGCAGATTTGCATAAACTATTAGAAGCTGTTTTATTAAGATTATACTTTTTGAAACAAATTACGGATTATGAGAGAGAAAAAAAACTTAACGGTTTTGCCAAAGATATTACATGAAAACTTCAATATTACCTCAAATAAATGAATGCTAGCGAGATAGACCATAAAACGGATGGGCTCGTAAAGGTGAATAGGCGAAGTATCTCTAAATGTAATAAGAAATATTTTTCGACGCAAGGATCTCAAGGATTTTAAAGATGAACTGCAGCTTTGTAAAAGTGAGCAGCAATGCCCCGGATTCTTTCTCTTTTTTTTTTAGATTTTTATGTTTGTCTCTTACATGTAAACTAAAATTCTAGAAGCCATAATGAGTTTAAGACAAAAGCAGCCAATAAATCAGTATCAATCACAATACAAGATACTACCGTGGCGCCATGAATTTTAGTTGTGGTCTGGGATACCCTTTCCAAACCTAACGGCCAAAGTACAGCTTATAACACACATCTCTTCACCGAAAAATTGCTTTGCAATTCGTTCAAGAGATGCAAACTGAGCTGGATTGTGATGCTTTGGTTTTAAAAGACTTTGATCATGTTACTAATTGACTCAGAGTATACATGTAACGATGCTTTGGGGCAATAACCGGGATCCGGCTTTCATAACATGCGTCAGGTTTTAAACATGTAGTCGTTTGAAAAGAAACTCTTACAATGTATATCTCTCTTACAATATAAACCTCACAGTCTAGCACCTACATTTTTACTGTCGTGTGAAAACGTTTTCCTTACGCGTTTTTGAGGTTAAATTTTTATAGTTTTTCCTAAAAGGGTAAGTTTTTCTTCGAGGTGAGGTATCAACCGAGCAGGAAGCGGGTGGAAGAAGAAGACGGAGCACAGAGGAAGAAATGAGTTGAAGCTTTCTTTTAATTTATTTCCAAGAGTGGATCGTTAAGTGTCAACTTTGAAACGATCTCATTCATCTGCAAATGTGCATCCGTCTCTTCCAAAGGAATTCAACGCTGTGAAATTTAAGGCATTTTCTGTTTTACACAATTTCACCAGCTCATTGAAGATCCGTAGGGGAGAAAAAATTAACATAGAGAGAAAAAAAAAATAACAAAAATTTAGTCAACAACAGAGTTTACAAATCAACAACGACAAAGAGATGGCTTCATTCTATAGACATGAAAATCGCTCAACGTCCTCGGCTCACTCAGCCAGTGGTAGAAGAATATCCACCCACAATCCCTTCAGGTCATCAACAACTACATCACAATTGTTGTCGAATTACTCAAGGTCGGGTTTTTCAAACTCAACTCCAACAATCAATGAAAATGTTCAGCGTCATACAATGAGTCCTGATGCATTTGAAACTTGGATTCACAAAAATCAAGAGTTAGAGTCCTTATCTGATTCTGAGAAACCCTACAATGAAAATGACTTTTATCAAGAAGATGTTTTCATCAAACCCAATAGACCAGTAGTGCCAAGAAGAACCGGATCAGATAGTTCGGTAGTAATACATCCAACTACTCATCAGCAACAACAATCCCCACAAATAACAGGAAATCCGTAAGTATTTTATTTTCAAGTTTCACTTTATTATTATCATTTTTCTATTGGTCAATTGCCATCAGTTGATCTGTTTGTCATCACCATCTAGTCATCATTTCCATCTAAAACCGTACTGCCTCTGAAAGGTAGTGCATCGTTTCACCTGTTCCCTTTTTCTTTTTCTGTTTTCCTTTTTTTAACCACATTCGATCAGGGGCTGTTCCCCTTCCTTGTCACAGAGATTGGAAATGTTGAAACAAAAAATAAATGATACAAACAAAACTTCCAAAAAAATTGTTGACTGCACAGGAGAGTTTTAGTAATAATACCATCAATCCGTTTAATCAATCCCTACATTTCAGAGGCAGTCATATTATACTTCAACTTGTCAATCGTTTGTTTTATTAAATATTCTCAACTTATCTGAAGGACTTTAAAATTGCTTGCTGTGAGATATATATAATTGTCAAAGCCACGCAACTAGAATTAGAAAACACGTTGATAGAATTATCTGATAAGATATACAACGTAACACAACATAATCAGAAACAGATATCAACCAAATAGAAAATAATAATTGAAGATTGAGCCAGGATTCAATAACAACTAACTAACCAACAATCAAAAAGAAACATGTCAAATTATACCAATAACCCGTTTGCCGATGCATTAGCACCAACTCCAAGCGAAGTGAATGTATCAGTATCGAGAAGAGCAAATGCTTCTTCCCCTCCTAGTCAGCAACCACGTACTTACAGATCGGTGCCACCACCTGTGAATAGGGCTACAAAAGATATCCCGCCACCACCTTCATATGAAGAAGTTGCTGGACCTGAAGCAGTCAAGGCTCCATATCGTGATGAAAAGGAACCTAGCAGAAGAAGTAACGGTGAACATAGAAGCCATGGCGAACATAGAAGCAGTCACAGACATAGATCTCATAGTGAAAGTGAACATCACAAATCAAGTTCCGGTAGACACCATTCTTCAAGAGAATATCATAGCACATCAAGGGGCGGTGAAAAGTCAAGACACCATTCATCTAGAAGTGGTAGTGGTACAAGCAAATCTAAATCTGAAAAGAGGTCGAAGGATGTACCAAAGCCAAAGAATTTGGATACTATTGATAAATTAGATGTCACCAGTTTATTTGGAGGAGGTTTCCATCATGATGGTCCATTTGAAGCTTGTACTCCGTTTAGAAACAAGGATAAGAAAGCTGCTCCGGTTATGGCATTTCCTGCTGATGGCCCAAATTCAAGTATAAAAGGTGCTGCACAACCTATCAAGGAACAGTTGATTGATTATGCATTTGGTGTTCCAAATGATGATGATCTTTATCAAAAATCCAAATCATCAGCAAATGTCATAACAAAGCAAATAAGTCCACCACCTACTAACAATGTGTATTCCAATGGTCAACCAAGTCAATCTAGTGCCACAATCAGAGCTATTAAGAATGACCTGTCTGTTTACCAGTTTGATGCTGCACTGAAGGCTGAGCCTGTCCATGGTCAGACCACTTTAGGATTAGGTAGTTCTACTTTTATCGATGGTGCTCCTGCTCCAAAAGCTGCTCTGATTGAAGATGCCAACCAAAACATGTTATCAAGAAAGAAGTCTCTTGTTCACAGGGTTAAAAGTATGAGAAGGAAAAATTGATTGATTTGAATGGGATCTCTGTTTTGTTAATTTTTTTATAAATTTTTTTTTCTGTTCTTATTGCTCTGTCATTTTGCTTTTTTATTTGTTATTTGTTGTTTGTGATTATTTGATAATCTGGGAATTTATTGAGTGGTAGATTACAGTTAGCGTTTTTTGTTTTCTTGAATTAATTTTGAGATAAGGATTAGTGTATGTGTTTTTCTCTAAGACTACTTCAAATGTAGTAAGCGCCTCATTGAAATTATATTGTTTCAAAAGGAAAATGCTTATAAAGACCCAGAGTATTTTACAATTTTATTCTTGATATGATGTGTCATTTGTATTTTATTTTATGTATGTACATGTTTCTTTGCAAATCTTAAAACTTAAAATCTTGGTCTTTCATTAGCATTAGGTAATCTAGCAGAAACAGCTTGCCAATCGATTGAATCCCAAATGTTGTTCAAGTATAATTTTTTACCAAATACCCCATAGTCAGGTAAATAAGCAGAAGGGGAACCATTTATCAGTAATACTGGCAAATAGAAGGAGTTATCTAACAGAGAAGTTTGAAATTGAGCTTCTTCTATCGTTGGCAATCTTGCAATGACTTCTGGTTCTAATATTCCCAGATCTTCTCTTTCCTTTTTTTCTTCTTGTTTCAATTGTTCTTTCAATGATTGTATTTGTCCTGAAAATTCCTCCAAATTTGGTGTTCCACCATTATATGTATTTACAACATACAATTTATCATATTTCGTCATACTGATTCTGGAATCTTGTTTTGGAATACCCCTTGCTACTAACCAAGTATAACCATTACCTTTGATGGCCAAGTTTGAGTTCAACAACAATGTTCTGAATTCAACTATTGATCCGAATGAATCAACTATCCAAGAATGTAAATAATCCTTTGGTTCATTGGCAAATTCCGTCTCAATAGATGGACTTTCTAATAATGAAGATGCCGATGGTTTAAAAATTTGAGATTCAGAATTTGGCTTCAATGAACTTATAGCTAAGAAGTTATTATAAACTTTTGAAGCAATGTTGAAAGCTTCATAACTATCTGGTGTCTTTACCGAACTTTTCACCAATGATTCCAACTGTGCTTCTGGACCTTTCGACTGGGCAACGTCAATAGCATTTTTCAAAGTGGCTCTATTAACAGAAGCATCGATGACCTCTTCCAATGTCGATAAAGCACTTTCTGCATTGTCATACCATGCTGCTCTGAGACCTTTGGCAGAGTATAAACCTTCTATACCATTATCCTTTTGAGCATCAATGTATGGCACCTCAGGGACCGAAATAAGAGTTCTTTGATGGGATCTCACTATCAGACTGGCACTCCTTCTTGCAGCTGTTCTTGATATTGCCGGTCTAAACATGATCTTACACTAACTCAATCAGTATATATCTATCTGAGATGATGAAAAATCAGATTCTTCAATGTCAAAGTTTTTTTGATTTTTTTTTTTTTTTTGTGTGTTTTTTGTCCAAATTTTGTTACTATTACTATATATTAAAACATTCCCCTATCTAGCAAAATCTGGCAACCCAGCTGGAAATCGAGGCAACCAGTATAATTATAACCAGTCGAGAATATCAAAGAAGTGTGCCAAAGGATTGTATGTCACGAAACTGCCATTGCCATCCTTATTACAGGAAGGTGTCGTGTAACCACTGTTATTGACCCGTGTTGGCTGTCATTTTTGCTCTGTAATTTTTTTTCAAAGATCTTTTTTGAGAAAGAACTTATTAACAAACATAAATAATAGAGAAATAACTTATTTCATAATAGACAAAGATGTCAAAGGGTGAGTTGATTTGAATTATTTGCACATTCTTACTGCTGATGTGTTTTGATGATTGGATGTATTGGACTTTTCAGTGATTCGTCATCTCACATTGATCAGCGTGTTTGCAAATTGAAAAAGTGTTGAGATCAAGTTATTAATCAATATATGATATTCCAGATCAAAAAGAAGCAGTTGATGCAGCAGACTTGTTGTCATCCTTAAGCCTTGATAAAACAAATGTGAAAGAGGCTGAAGCTGTCAAATCTCCAGAAGCGGATGAGCCAAAAGTTGAAAAGAAGATAGAAAAGGAGGCAAATCAAGAAGAATCAGAAAAGGAATTGGATGAAACCACGGAAGAGGTTGTTGAAGATTCAAAGGAACCTGAAAAGGAGCAAAACTTGATTGATTCAACATATGAAGTCAAAGTGAAATTGGCAGATTTGCAAGCAGACCCAAATTCTCCTTTATATTCAGTCAAATCCTTTGAAGACTTGGGATTAAAGCCTGAATTGTTGAAAGGTTTATACGCTATGAAATTTCAAAAACCTTCCAAAATTCAAGAAAGAGCATTGCCGTTGTTGTTAGCAACACCACCACGTAATTTTATGGGACAATCTCAATCAGGTACAGGTAAGACGGCGGCTTTTTCGTTAACAATGTTGTCCAAAGTAGATGAATCGATCCATCTGCCACAAGCCATCGTTTTATCACCAGCAAGAGAATTGGCAAGACAGACTTTGGAAGTCATTACCGAGATGTCTAAGTACACGAAGACTACAATTCAATTGGTGGTCCCTGGTTCTGTTGAAAGAGGTGCTCATGTCAATGCCCAGATCATTGTTGGTACTCCAGGTTCAGTCAGTGATTTGGTTCAAAGAAAGCAAATTAACGGTTCTCAGGTAAAGATATACGTTTTGGATGAAGCTGATAATATGTTGAATGAACAAGGATTGGCATCTCAATGTCTTAAAGTGAAAAGAGATATCAGTAAAAGTGCTCAATTGGTTTTATTTAGTGCTACATTCCCGGATGAAGTTAAAAAATTTGCTGATAAATTCGTTCCAAATGCCAATTCATTGGAATTGAAACATGAAGATTTGAACGTTGATGCCATCAAACAATTATATATGGATTGTGATAGCGAACAACACAAGTTTGAAGTTTTGTGTGAACTTTATGGATTGTTGACAATTGGATCATCCATCATATTCGTTCTGAGAAAGGATACAGCTAATGAGTTGTATAAGAAAATGAAAGCAGAGGGACATACAGTTTCTGTCTTGCATGCAGGTTTAGAACCTGATGAAAGAGATCGTTTGATTGATGAATTCCGTGAAGGTAAGTCAAAAGTTTTGATCACCACTAATGTCTTGGCTAGAGGTATTGATATCCCATCTGTTTCCATGGTTGTCAATTATGACTTGCCAGTGGACAGACAGGGCCGTGCAGATCCATCAACTTATTTGCATAGAATTGGTAGAACAGGTAGATTTGGTAGAGTGGGTGTCAGTGTTTCATTTGTTCATGATAAAAAATCTTATCAAATTTTGCAACAGATCATTGACTATTTCGGTAACATTGAGATGACAAAGGTCCCAACTTCTGATTGGGATGAAGTTGAAGAAATTGTCAAGAAGGTTATCAAGAATTGATTTTTGATTTTTTTATAGTATTAATTGTTGTTGTATAAGATCTATATTTGTGTGTAAATGTTTTTTTTGGAATATTTTTTTTTCGAACTTTTTTTTTTTTTTTTTGGCTCTTTTTTTACCTTTTTTTTGGCTGAGTTTAGTTAGAAACGGATCATGGTTGTCATCAATGATAGACATGTTCCAATGAAATTTTCCTCACTTTGTCAAAAAGCAGTTGTAATGTAAAGTGGTACGATCTTAGTCATAAAGTATTTGAGGTAACAACAACACCCATGTCGGTTGACAAGGAGCTGATGTTTTTTTTTTCTGCGCTTTTGAGATTGAAGCGAACATATGCACAATCTTCTGTTTCAAAATACTTAATTGTGTGAGATGCAATCCCAGTAACTGTTAAGCTCGACTAGTAATACAAAACCATCCATCAACTCCGAATTTTGCCACTATTCAGCGGTTTTTTTGAGGCTAAAGGCAATTCCATTTCTTGTTTAGTGAACTTCATTTGATCTAAATGAAGTTGGTCATATAAACATACAACTGCGCTCAATAAGTGTATATTGTTCTTTGGCACATCTACATAATGCTGGAATCACTCAATGCGATGTGGCACTAGGGGGGACTCCATAGAGGTGACGTCAACATCAAACATCACCGAGAAATATGTCGAATATGGTGTCAACAGCGAACACTAGTACGGTTAAAATATGTGAATATGTAAATATGTAAATATGTAAGTGATTCTGAAAAGTAACAAAGAAAGAAAAGGTGGAAATATGGTGAAAATTATTTTGTTAAAGGGCAAGGCGCACAGGCCCACACAAACAAGGGTTCCTGAAAACTGCGAAGAGAAATAAATAATATTGAAAAAAGGATCTAAAAACATGTGAAAGTAACAATATCGGGTTTTAAGAAAGTGATCTTGAATTTGAAGATTCAATGTGAAATTTTAACAACAAAGAAGCGTCCTTTAAAAGCAATCATTTAGACAGTTGACAAGATTTACTTGTCTAGAGCTCTTTGAATGTAGAAAAATCTCTCTTCTGCAAATCACCTTCAGAATACATGTACAAGACATTTTTTAAGTGAATTCGTTGGCAGACCAGATAATAACCGAGGCTTTCTAAACTGAGATCTACAACACTGGACAACAACATTATACAATTATAATTATTTTCTTTATCCCGCCTAAGACGATTGATTACATATGATAATTACAGTTTGTAACGTGTTTTTTATTATTTATATACATTATGATAATAAAATAAATCATACTGTAATAAAGCTACTTGTCTTTTTTTTTTTTTGGTCACTACTTGAGATCCCGGAGAAAGAGTAAATTGTATCATTCAATGAGTTGAGTTACTGCCATAAAGGTACATTCTACTATCGACTCGTACTCGCTCTTTGTTTTATTTATTAAAGCCTTTCGCCCAATTTTTTTGCAGCGCAATACAAAGAAATCGTTCTTGCTGATAAAAGTCAATTGAGCGCTATTATTCAAAGACGCACATGGCTGTTTTTGTCTTTGATCTTCAGATCTTCAAGTGTTCCTATGATGAATCAAGAGAGTCGAAGCGAAATATTTTCTCTTTTGGGACTCTGTCATCCAACGGATTTGTCATATGCCGTCTACGTCTGTTTTATTATCATCTCGATCCGAAAAATGACGGAAGGACAGATGGAAATTGAATTATCGGAAATAAGTAAACTTTTGTTACAGGTGATACAGATATATTATGCGGCAAACAGAGAGAATCTTGAAAACATAAATATTATTTACAGCGATGATGATGATCTTTGTATCAGGCTAAAACTGGTAAAAAACCAAAGACAAAAAGATCATCTTTTTCTCATTCATAGTGTGATGATAATTGAATATGTTCTCAGATCTTGTGAGTAAAAAGCCGTTCAAGAAGCCAAAATGATATTTTTTTAGGATTATTTCGAAGCAAGGGAGTAACTTGTCAATCTTGTCAGATTCTCTAGGGTGGAAATCATGCAGTAGAGAGTATATCTCGTTCCAGTCGTAATGGGCGAACTCAAAGACAGGGGATGTGTTTCTCACTGTTTGCTCTCTTTTAATTTTCTTCTCTTCTTTTTTTTTGGCTCATTTGGGTTTGTTTTGACAACCCATTTCTCTCTTCAGTGTGCGAAATTAAAACCAACACTAAAAAAAAAATTGAAAAACCGCAGATCCTAATTGGATCTGATCTGTAAATTCTCGCCAACTGCTTAACTGAAATTGTAAATCCTGTTCTCCTACATCATCCCTCAAACTATAAATGGCAAAAAGAGAAAAGGAGACATGTTGCCTAGCATAGAATTCTTGCATTTGTTATTTTACACAAGGCAACCTACTAGTTCTCATGTCTTGTAACAATTAAGGTCTTGAGGATCTTGTATAGAAAGAAAGAAAACTATCAGGGAAGTATTGTACCCCGTTCACTTCGTAGATATTCAAGGGAACAAAAATAAAGTAGAAAGTGTTAAGTAATGAATTGAGCAGATCACCGCAAGCTATGTTTTTCAAATTTTGCAAAATCGCTTTGTCAGCCTTGATGGCAACTCTCATATAATGGAAGTGCGAGATTTGGTTGCACCTCACTGAAATTCACATCCTCGTTCCTTTCAGCATCTCATCGCGCTTCTGAGTGCGCTTCTGAGTGCGCTTCTAAATGCTTCTGAAATGATTTTCTGTTTGAACAATGTGTACATGCACGTATACATGCTCCTAAGATTTTCTTTGCACTATTTTCAGTTCTTTTGAGCTCGTATATTTAAAAAGAAAAATTGTAAAAATATGAAAATGGTTGAAAAATGAAAAGTAAAAAACACAAAACCAAAGGCTGGTATATACAAAACTCAACAGAGTCAATTTGAAATTTAATCGCTTAATGGTTGAGCAAGATCTACATGCTCAAACTTTATGAGGGCAAATTGGAAATCATAGAAAGCGCCTCTCAATATTATTTTATAGGTACTAAACTGGTCATAGGTATGGCGGACCATAAAACTCTTCAGAAATTTTAATCAAAGCTTCCAGAACTTAGATTGTCTGGGATGTTCTGTGAACTTGTGGTTAATGGACATGTTCTCCAATTTAGTAAAAAAGATGTATAGATATATACCCTGTTGTAAGTATGGCCTCTCTACATGTTCTTCTCGGACAAGATGTGAGTCAGTCGGGTTGTTGTGAACATGTCAAATAGAGGATTTTAGTGTATAACACTTGACAATTTTAACGGGCATAAAACATAGATGGGCCCAAGATGTGACACTTTGTGTCAAGTCATGATTGTTTTGTTTGTAGTGTGCCCCGTGACATGGATGTTTTTTTCGTGCATAATGTACTAAATTATTGATTATTCAATCCCCTCATGTGCATCAAAAGTCAATAGCTACCAATGTCCTGAAACCCACAACAGAACACGCTTAACATTGGACTATATTTAGTTTTAAATTCCAGCTGACCGCATACCATTCAATGGCATGATTATAAAAGTGCAACTTGCTGAAACGCTAGAACTCTGTAAACTAGCAAGGCGATTCCTTGTTTGTGATTTCAAATTACTTCATCCATCATAATCCATGCAGGCTGCTGAACAAATTGGGGGCTCGATATCTTTATTAGGTGAAACACTAGGTAGCAAAATTGATGTGATTTGCCACTTGTCCCTTAACGTGAGCTTTCTCTGGACGACGCCTCAAATTCAAACAATACAAGGGAAAGAGGCTGTCAAACATAGGATCGAGAGTTTTATCAATTACATTTTAAAATTCTAAAAGGTGTATAAAGAGTTTGTATCAGCACCAGGATGTAGATTTTACAATTGGACATTTACTGAAAAGCTTTTCAAAGCTTGAATGAACGTTCATAACACATCATTAAAATCTAAAGAACTTATGTCTATTTACAAGTAATTTCCAGCAGCATGTCACATAATAAAGGCTAATACTGTAGTCTTACCTTCACATTCATGAGCCCAGTCAGTCACACCTAACATTTAAACTCCTTGTATTCAGAGCTAACGTGAGGAGGGAGGAAAAGACACTTGTATCACACTTGTTCCTGTTCAGACAAGATATCTTTTTTCCCATCAAACTCATCCATACATTCGATTATAGTCTTTAAACTTTCAATAGTGGAATTGACTCCAACTCTTAGCACCCTGTTAGAAGTACTCTTGAAGAATATCAATAAGTTGTTATCTTTCAGTTCATATTCGATTTGCAACTCTGTTGGTTTTAGTACCGGATCTGGCAATAATGTGCTTTTAGCTATCTTTGATTGTTTCTCATTTTCAAATGGGATATTCAACTTGCTATCAAGATAAGAAGATATTAGTAAACATGAGCGATCAAAGTGTAAATATTTCTCAACTTACAGTGTGTACTCAAAGGCAGCCTCGGACATAATGATAGTATACTCTTTATCTTATCAATGTCGTATTTCCCTGTCAGTTGACAAATTTAAAACTGGAGTTTGTGTTTTTTTTTTTAGATTTTTTTTTTTTTTTTTTCGTTCAAGGCCTCAAAAAGAAAATTTTCTTTTGTGCCAATATTGGCTACAGTATTTGAAGATTATTGTCTGTTGATATAATCAACAAACTACAGTTGTATCTATTTATTCGTTTTTAATAATACATCTACCGACCCCTGTCAACCATAAGGCATTCCAAAAGAATTTTCGTCCGAGTGGAGCCACAAGAGGACGGTGAAAAACTTTTCCTACTTGTTTCGGCAATGTTTCCTTAGACTTCCTAAAACGGTTATAACACCCAATTTGGTCGACTCTTTGTCAATTTCCTATTTTTTCAACTCAACTCTGTCAATCTGAGTTGGCAAGATAAAAGATAAAGAAGGCTGAAGGATCGACACAATATTGCAGTCTTATCTCTTATCTCTCTCTAAAATATATGGGTAGGCAGCCTTATCAGTTAATGGAAGCTGGGGAAGCAAGTGATCAGTTAACCATTAGCAGTCAACTGGTCCAATCGAAAGGCGTTGTATTGCACCTGTACATAATAATCAGAAAAACTTTTCTTACTATGACATCATTTTAGAGTACTAAGCTCCCAGCTCCCTTAGTTAAAGGGGAAAAACTCTATTAACAAGAGGAAGAAAAGAGGAAAAAAAGAAACTAAAAATTTTCTCTCGATCTTTTTTTTCAGGTGTCTTAATTCAGCTTTTATATATATTGGGCAGGACCCCCTAAGACTATGTAGAAACTGAACTTCTATGTAAAAGTATAGTATCTTGATATTATTTAATTGAAATAATGTCGAAAAAAGAGGTACTCAGAGACAGGACTTATGACAAGGAATTCACAGATGAGCCTACATCGGACTCATCTTCCTCTGTCCATCAATTTTGGGATAAAGATTTTACCACAAAGAGACATCTCAAAGGAAGACACTTGCAATTGATCGCAATTGGAGGTTCCATTGGTACAGGTTTATTTGTTACCATTGGTGGTGGTTTAATAAAAGGTGGACCAGGGGGTTTGTTAGTAGGAACACTGTTTTGGACAGTGATAATGTTGCTATTGACCTCTGCAGTTGGTGAAATGGTAGTTCAATATCCAACCCCTGCTCCATTTGTTGAAATGGCAGGAAGATGTGTTGACGAAGCTTTAGAGTTTTCATCGGGTTGGAATTTTTTCTTAATGGAAGCTTTATACGTTCCATTTGAAATAACCGCTGTTTCTTCAATCATTGGTTATTGGAGAGATGATTTTTCACCGCTGATTCCAATCTCCATCATTATTGCAATTTACTTTGCTGTCAACTCTGTCAATGTCAAATATTTCGGTGAGAGTGAATTCTGGTTATCAATCGGTAAATTGATCTTATGTTTCGGTTTGATGTTTTATACTTTGATCACAATGTGTGGCGGTAACCCAAAACATGATGCATTTGGTTTCAGATATTTTAAAGATGATCCATTTGGTACTGGGTATGTCACAGATGGTTCTCTTGGTATTTTTGAAGGTTGGCTTTCAGCTTGGTTAACGACAGCATGTTTTTTCGTTGTTGGTCCTGAATATTTGAGTTCTGCTTGTAACGAAGTTGGATGTACAAGATCCAAAGGTGTCAGACAAGTTATATCTCTGGCTTTCAACAGTGTCATTTGGAGATTGGTCTTATTTTACATCATCGGATCTCTTTCTGTTGGTATTTTGGTTGCTCAAAATGACCCAACATTAGTTGCCGCCCATACTGCTGGTACTTCCAACGCAGGTGCTTCACCATATGTTATCAGTATGACAAACATGGGAATCAAAGTCTTACCAGATATCGTTAATGCCATCATTTTATTGAGTGCTTTATCAGCTGGTAATTCATATGTATTTTGCGCTTCAAGACAATTGTATTCATTGTCTAAAAGAGGATTTGCCCCATCGTTCTTCCAAATTTGTACAAAGAGTGGTGTGCCAATATTTTGCACCATGTTCGTCATGTGCTTTGCTTGCTTATCATATATGGAATTAGGCTCTGGTGGTGCTTATACCGCTTTAACTTATATTACATCGATTTGTACTAAGTCACAAATCCTCACTTATTTCAACATGGCTATCACATATATTGGATTTTATAGAGCAACAAGAGCTCAAGGGGTTGATCTTTCAACTTATCATTATAGATCATGGTTCCAACCTTACAGTATTTACATCGTCTTGTTTTTCATGACAATTGTTGTCGGATTACAAGGATATACTGTCTTCATACCAGGGTGGTGGAGTGTCGAAAATTTCATTTTCTACTACATCATGATTTTCGTCAACATTGGAGCATATATTTTCTGGAAGTTGATCAAAAGAACCAAGTTGAGAAAGCCTGAAGAAGTTGATTTAATCAGTGGATTAAAAGAAGTTGACGATTATGAGTTTGAATATTTCAAAAACTTGGAGGAAGAAGGTAAGTCAAAGGGTAAAGAGACGATTTTCAACAAAATGTTTACCTGGGCATTTTAGTAAGTTTTCTTGTTTGAGTTTCTGTTTGTTTTTTATTACAACTGGCTAGAGATGCATTATTATTATTCTGCATGCTTTTAAAGTTTGGGGAGTTACATCATACTATGGTTTGGTTTTGTATTCATATACTTTCGATTCTATTTATTATCTTTGTACTAAATTTGTTCAATTATATTTCCTTAATATGAGCATCATTAATCTGTTGCCTGATGTAGTCTATGTGAAAAAAGTTTGTTAATGAACAACCACGTTGTAGTAAAAAAATATGAACTTTTTGACGGGTAGAACTTCCACAGCTAGGTCAATCAGTCCACGGAACTGAGCCAAAATGGGTCGGTACTCCGGTAAGAACACTATAATAATGAGATATCATTTAAAATCGGATCTACAATCAGAACCTGACTATAGCATACCTGACTATAGCATGTTAGTTTGAGGGGGTCCAGCAATAGTAAATGACTTTACAACTCCATGTGTATATAGTGTACTGACTTCTAAATTGGCACAGTCGACATATCTGGTACCAAACCTAGATCAAAAGGCTTCAAGGCCGCAAAGCGCTGTTGCTCAAACTCATTGGGTGGACATAAATGGACAGATTTCATCCCTACTTTATACCAGCAATGAGTCTAAGTTGGCGAGCCTAAGATATGAAATTATACTTTAGCCAAGATTATTTAGATTTATAATTGATAATAAACTCTTCGTAGAAAAAAATTGGATCCCCAACACAAGATGATCCAGTTTATACTTCGCCTTCCACAGACAAAGATGAGAAACCATCAAGCTTCAACAATATAAAAAAAATCATTGAAGTAGCGGAGTCGTGTAAAACATTTGTTTTAAACGCTCTGATCAATCATTTGTGACTCCCAGTTGCAACATAAAATTGTAGAAAGGTTTGAAAAATCTTGAAGTAGAATTACTTATTTACACTTAATTCGTAAAGTAATGAAAAAATATATATTCTCAAGAGAGAAAGTTTCGGAGAAGTGTTTGATCTATATACGCTTTCTCCAAAAGCTTATAAGAAAGCAGCCTCAACGGAACCAAACGATCATTATGACTACAGAAATGAGTAATTTTGATGAGGCTAAGATCATGGAGATTCCTAGCAAAGTTATGAAGAAGTATAGGTTAGGTAGAACAAGTCAAACACCTCTCCAAAATCTTGGAAAAAGGCCAAAATCTATGTGAACTATATGGCACTTTTGAAGACCATTAACTTACTAACGGATGAGGAAATGAAGTTGGGGTTGTGGAATTATACCGTAATTAGCTTTATATGAAATATAAAAATTCTTTGATTAAAAGTAACCTATACAAATATAGGGAGAAAAACCCTTTATATAAAATGAAAAGTTTCCACTCAAGTGGAAGAGACGATTGGCTTTTCCTCCAACTGAAAACCGGTAGAAAAGGTAAATTCACTTTGATGCCTCTTATATGAATGCCTCTCAGGTAAAATAAAGGTAAAAACTTCCTATGTGAAAGTTCAAGGGATCGGTTTTTACCGAGCCATAATAAAAAATATAAGCATCGATTGATGCTTTCAGTAAAATGTTTATGTCATTTTTCGAATCGAACACATTACAATTTGATCTAACTAAACAATTCAATAGGATCGATATGCTATGTAATTGAGTAATATCTAGATATAGAAAAATTATAAAAAATGCGCAAACCCGGAATCGAACCGGGGGCCCAACGATGGCAACGTTGGATTTTACCACTAAACCATTTGCGCTTTTTGTTGAATTGTTACAATATTCCCCTTCTGTATTATGTAATACCTTAATACCCGGAAATATTGTAATAGCTTATATATACTTAATTATCTAAACTATATAAACTAAATGTAAACGTTATAGATTGAAAATACTACTTCTGTAATATACTCACTATTCAATCTCTGCAATTATGTGGAACACTCCGAAGTTACTGAGTATTCTATATTCTTCCAACGTCC
>PPKU02000138.1:0-21159 GCA_003706265.2 Nakazawaea holstii | reverse complement strand
AAGATTATATATCAACGTAATAATATGGCACTTGATAAGCGTACGATTTTTTGATGATTAATTTAACCTGAGCGAAGACATTTTTTATTTAAAAAAAAAAAGAATACTTGATAAAAATCACTTTTCAAACGTGAATAATAATCAAATCAAATAATGGCTCCGCCAATACCAGTTTACTCACAAAAGGAGGTGCAATCGATGTATCCTAGTGTTTTCAATGGATCTAATAAAGATTGTAAAATGTATGAATTAACTCAACAACAATGCACATTTATAAGCGGAGAGGTGATATGTCTACCATTCAGAAGAGTATTTGCTCGATGTCTAGTTGAAGTTAAGAAATCTAAAGATGCAGTATCCGTTGCTGATAGCAAGAAAAGTACAAGCAAGACAACCATCGAGAAACGATATATAAATATTGAGTTGACAAATCAAAATACAAACGATTATAAACAGTTCAATGAGTATTTCAAAGAGATAAATAGTGGAGATGATATATTAAAGAGATTTTTAGACGCAGATAAGGTACTCAGACAACTGTATAGTATAAGTAAAAAGGGGTGAGTGATTAAGTGGTTGAATTGCAATTGTATATATAATAAAAGATTTATGAGTGAAAATGATAACTATAAGTGAAGATCCAATTTTGTAATTATCAAATCAAAGATATTACCTGATACAAAAGACGACAAGTCAGCAACTCAACGGATTAATTAAATTGTATATAAATTGAGATATTTAAAATAAAGATGCTAACAAGAGGAGGAAAAGGGAAACGATGAAATGTAGACATTAAAACCTTGATCATATAAGAAAAAATAAACCAAGAATCATATCACAAAAATTGTTGAATAAAAAACACACTAAACCGGAGTGTGTGTGTGTATGTGTATGTGAGCATGAGAAAATGAATGAGGGAATTGCAGCGGTAGCAGATGTATATATTCGAAAAAGTGTAGATGAATCTTTCAAAAATTTGTACCTTCAGCTGGTTGAGGTAATTTCCTATTAGCAGCGCTAGCCATCTCTTTCCTCAATTCCAAAAGAATGATTTCCATGTTATAACTTCTCTTCCAATTTGCCAAAGTTGGGAATTTTGATACTTCCACAACACCCGTCTTAGGATCAACACAAGGTAAATTGATCTTACTTATGAATTTAACAATTGGAGGTTGCTCGGGATAATTAGGTCCACAAGTCAATGTCAAGGAGTAAATTCTATTTTCATGGTTTGAGCTAGGTGGACCCAATATGGTTCCATTCCAATTTGTCATTGTTATATCATCTGAATCGGATAACCCATAAGAACAGGATTCCGCTCCTAAACCTTTTTCACCCTTTTCTAGCTCTTCTAATAATTTGAAATTTCTAGGACTATAATAGAAAAGGTGACAACGTTAGTATATATTGGAATCATTAAAACATGTAATACACAACTTACATCTTTGACATGATGAAGATAAATATGTGATTATATGTGAATGTGAAAATATGAGTTGAATAATGGTAATAATAAGATATCCATATATATCTCTACCTATTATGATTTAAATAATTCTAATGACACAAAAAGACAAATCCGATCAATCAGTATTTGTTTTGGTATGATTTTACACGTCTTTTCAGACCTCATCTTGTTTCTGTTTGGAGTGAGTGTTTACGTTTTATATGAAACGACTAAAAGGCCACAGGAGAAGTGATACACATCCTGATCAACGCATAATGGCAAGTTCTTCTACAAATGGCCCTATATCTTTGTTCCATCCACAAGTGATATTGGGATCCGTGATCATGACAGGAACGATATTCACCGGTTATAGAATCTATTCTCATAATTTGAAAAGAATACCCACATCTTTTAAGATCCCACAAGAATACTTTCGTCGACGCTATTTATACGGTAAAGTGACATCAGTTGGTGATGGTGACAATTTCCATTTCTACCATTTACCCGGTGGGAGGTTAGGAGGATGGGGTTGGTTGAGGAAGTATCCAAAGATCAATGATTTCAGAGGTAATAAAGGTCAGACAATTGGTGTCAGATTATGTGGTGTTGACGCTCCAGAAAGGTCACATTTTGGTAAACCAGCGCAACCATATAGTGAAGAGGCCTTGCTATGGTTGAGACGGTACTTGTTAGGTAAGAATTTATGGGTGAAACCGTTGAGCATAGATCAATATCAGCGTGTTGTGGGGAAAGTTGTGATATGGAAGATGTTTGGAGGTTATAAAGATGTGAGTGCTCAAATGATTAAAAATGGGATAGGGGTTGTTTATGAAGGTGTTAGTTCAGCTGAATTTGATGGTAAGGAATTAAAATATAGGAGCTTGGAGAAAATTGCCAAATTAAAGAGAAGAGGTTTATGGGCGGAAAATACCAAATCGAGAGTTACTCCTGGTGAATATAAGAAAAAATATAAATAACATATACAACAACAACTTTGCATTCATTCATTCATTTAACATTTAGCATCAATACCTTTCCTCTTTTCTGCTTCTCTTATCTCATTTTGTACTTGCACAGCAACAAATAAACATGTAGAACTAACGATAAAGAAGATAAATCCATCAATTGAATGGAACAAGCTCTTGATAAAATCTTTTGAACCATCAGGACCAAGACAATATCCAAAAAGATTGGCAAACATCATCATCCATATATTGATGACACTTCCAAAACAACATACATGTCTATACCACCATCTATCTTCATATTTACGGAAGAGTTTGGAAAGTAATATTTCAGGTAATAAAAACAAAACAATCAACCAACCCCAAATCAATAATTTCAACTGAATATCATGCCAAATGGCAACAAATGAAAAGACACATAACGAGGTTAAAATTCTGTTTGAAGATCCACCTAATGGGACATAAATATATCTTATAGACCATTTACTGAAAGATCTGTGCCAAGCTCTCCAAAATGCAATAGCTGAATTGTTATTACTCATACATCTTATCATATTTTCCGGAGGATCTATATTATCCATCAATGCCCATAATCGGAAAAGTCTCCATGGAATCAATAATTTTAACCAAATGACATTTAAATTAAACAAACCAATCATGGAAATTTGGAAAGGCGTATCGTTATGCCATGCCTTAGCTTTCGATACAGCAACAACGTAAATGTAATGTAACATCACTTCCATAGTTAATAAACAAAATAAGAATCTAAACCCATAGATAGAAACTGATTTCACTGTGATGCTTGGTGATGTATTTCTTGACTGGTATACATAATCGTTAAAAGTAAGTATAGGCCCCGCTATAAATAATGGGGCGTATGTCAAGTAACTAATATAGTTTCCCACATTGTAATCAGACAATTCCAAAGGAGCGTCTAACCTTTCTCTATCATTAAGATATTTCAGTTTTGGTGCCGTTATTTCTCTTGTCAATTGCAATTTATCATTCTTCTCAATGGTATTTTGTAATTCACTACCACTATCACCACCAATATCTTCCAATGGTATATCCTTGGGGATGTCATCTTTCCTGTTGGTGTTTTCAAATTTACGTTTAATGTAGTCTAAATTGAAACTCAAAATTCTTAATAATGTGAAATTGTAAAAAACATCCCAACGTTCAATTATACCATGAAAATTATCAAATGATGAAAGTAATGGTGATAAAGTTGCAAACTTAAAAGTTCTAAAACGATCATTAATGAACAAACTGGAGATCCCGTACGCCCACGTGAGTAATATGGCTGTTTTCTTGTTGGGGACAAATCTGCTTATCAAATATACTATTGTACAATGAGTTATTATTCTGATTGAATTGAAGCCATGAGCTCCAAAGAGGAAAATCACACCAAATATCAAATCGAATTTGATAGCATCTATCCGAGTTTTCTTCAATACAATTTTCTTCAATGTGAGATGTAAAAACATCAACCCCAGTAATAATGGTAAATTATTTCTGAAAAATCTGTATTGAGCATCAGAATTATCAACTTTTCGTCCATTTATCCACCCATTACTTAGTATTCTCTCATATATCCAAAAGTTAGGGTTGTTCTCATTTGAAGCCTCCAGCGCAGTCTTAAACATCAATGGTACTACAATGGCGAAAACAATGAAATAAAATGCAAATTCCAAGGTAAACCATCTCGAAGGCTTAGCTTTTTTCATCACTGACTGGGCCTTCAGGGAGGAGGGTGGAGAGACTAATCTCTCATCCAATGCCTCTTGGGAGAAGAAATACCCAATTGATGAAAAGATATTCATGACAAAAGTTGGTTTATTTATGTATCTATAATTTATATTTTTGGCGTATGACAGCTAAAAAAATCTTGAAATCCAAAAATGTTCAACCAAACATTAATAAAGAAAGAAGGAAAAAAACATAATAATAGGAAATCATAGAGAACAAAAGGTTTTTGATATATATACAATAAACAAACATCATGTCAGATCCATCATCATCTGGTTCATCATTTGACAGAAGACCCAATCCTCCCGGATGGACTCAGCCTCGGGCTCCTTATAATCCATATGATATCAATGATGTAAGACCTCCACAAGGATACCCATCTGAATTTAAAGCACCGGGAAGAGAATCAAGTTTCAGTGAAATACCAAGAGATCTGTCAGAATTTCAAAAAATGAGACATACAATGAAGAAATTACAATATACTCCAAGGCCACCATCTGAATTATATCCAGGTCAATTGAAAGTATTACGTCGAATTCATACAAATGCTAGATTCGAACGTGGAGTTAAATTGACTAGTACAGTATTAACACTATCCATAGCCACATATTGTGTTTTCTTTTATAGATGGAATGAAGGTTTTGAAAACATTTTCAGTAGTTTCTATAGGGCTCAATTACAAATGAGAAATCGCATGTTTCAAAATTTAAATGACGTTCAAGTTGAAGACTTGACTACTATCAAACAAGCATCATATAGTAAATATATTCCGGAGTCAAAAGTTCCTGACAATATTGAGAAATTTGAAAGTAAAGATGCAATGCAAAGGCCAACAAAGAGACATTTATTAGAGCTGGAAAGAATCATGCAAGAAAGAGAGTTAGAACTGATGAAGCAACATGATAATGTCTCAATTGATCAAAGTGGCGATACCGTGAGTGTTAGTGCTCTTGAAAAGAAAAAAAAATGGTTTGGTTTGTTCTGAACACCTGTATCTATTTATTTTATTTATCTATTTATTCATATTACTTATCTATTTATATATTTATCTACCTATTTATCTATTTATTTGATTATTTTATTATCAATCTTCTTAAAGTAGAGATATTGAAGTTCATTACACCACTTGCTGGTAATTCCCCAATGGGGCAGTCTGTGATGTGCTCGGTGTTAACAGTTCGGTAGTAAAAACGGTGCAATCACATGCTTCTGGTGTTTAAAGATGGATAAAAAGATCTGGAACGAGTCGATCAATAAAGACCAAAACATGAGACAATTCCTGTAATAAAATTACCACAAAGACCCTGTCCTCTATTTGATGATTATTTATATATAACACAAATCCCTCATACTTTTGTCATTCTCTATTACTACTACTTATATTTAGTATTTATAACAACTTTATATATATAATGAGATTCATCGTATCAGACGTTCAAACCCCTTTGTTAAGTTTATTCACGGTAGTTTCAAACTTACAAGTTTACTTATACCAGCTTTACTTTGCTTTGTTAAATCCTCACTCGGCTTCAACTTCAAATCTTTTGACAAGCTACCAAGAGAATTTTCAACTCCATATTGCACATAATAAAGACATATATAGGCAAAGAGTTGACAATCTTAAAAATACACTAGAATCCATTTATCATTATCACTCTGTTTATCATCCAAAGCCTCAACTGGCAAAATAATGAATATTTCACGTGAATTTGTTCAAGCAACCAGTGGTGTGTGGCTGGTTGGATGTCAGTGGCTGTGATGGAGATAGCGTCACTATTGTTGTGTTGTTTTTACTGATAGGATATGATTGTTGCTTTTTCTTATGATGATGTTGTTTGTTTGAATTTCAGTTAAGCTAATGGGATCTAGTTAAGTATATATATATAATAAAATTATACCAATTGCTTCTACATATGATATCCATGGATATATATAAGAGATACTACACCTGATTATTGCAATTCTTTCCAGTACTAATCACGGTCCCTTCAGCTCAAAGCAGACCGAAAAAAAAAACAGACAATTTTACACAAGCAAAAAGAACAAACCACAAAAACAAAAACACAAAGAAATTGTATACACCGCAAATTCGAATTTGTACTCTATCACTACAATGTCTTTGATACGACCTTTCATAGAGATATCAGCGTTGCTTCTATCGTCTTTGGTGAAGATCCCCCTTTTTCTATATCACACTTTTCTAGCAGGTTTTGTTAACTCCTTGCCTATAAAGAGAAAAGCAGCAGACAGATTATTTAAAGATTTGTCAAATCCATCTTTATACCCATTCAGTGATCTTATCGCTGATAGTGATTCCACTCACTCTGAAGAAGAGAAAGATCAAGTTTCAGATATCGGTGGTGACACTAATTTGTTGCATCAAAGGATAATCAACGCCGTTGATATTGTTGATATTTGTCACGCTCATGGTTATAAAGTTCATGAACATGTTGTTCAAACAAGTGATGGGTATTTATTAGCCATTCACCGAATAATACCAAAGACAATTTCAAATGCAAAGAGTAGGAGTTACTCCGGTGATTTGAAAAACTTAAACCAACCAGTTGTATATTTCCATCATGGATTATTGACAAATAGTGAATTATTTGTGTTAGGGGATGAAACGTCAAAATGTTTACCATTTTTGTTACTGGAAAAAGGATATGACGTTTGGTTAGGTAATAACCGTGGTAATAAGTACTCAAGGAAACATATAGATTTATCAGCGTCATCTTCAGATTTCTGGGATTATTCCCTTGATGAATATGCAATGTATGATATTCCAAATACTATCGATTACGTATTAGAAGCCACAAATCAAAAAACTTTGAGTTTTATAGGTTTCAGTCAGGGATCTGCTCAATGTCTTGCTGCTTTATCATTGAGTCCCAAGTTAAATGACAAGATTAATGTATTTATTGGATTGTCTCCAGCAATGATACCAAGAGGTTTAAGTCACCCATTGGCTTCATTCTTTGTCAATTCAGCTCAAAGTTTTTTATTCAACTTATTCGGTACAAGAGCCATTCTTCCCAGTGTTGTCTTTTGGCAACAATTAATGGGTCCTTATTATTACAAACATGTTGTTGATCGCTCTTTGGTATTATTATTTGGTTGGAATAGTTCCAATATTAGTGAGATTCAGAAAAAAGTGGGTTATCAACACATGTTTTCACCATCATCTGTAAAATCCGTTGTTCATTGGCTTCAAATTATCAAGTATAAAAGATTTCAAATGTATGATGAAGGTGGTAATGCAGGCTCCAAATTAAATGCATTGTCTTTGAAACACAAGGCTCATAGGGTAGCGCCATTCCCTACACAAACCATTTCCACTCCAATGTTGTTGGTATATGGTACTGCTGATAGTTTAATCGATATTGAAAAGACTTTGGACAATTTATCATGTCCTGTGGAAACAATTGGTATTGAATCTTATGAACATATGGATACTCTTTGGGCGTATGATGTTGTTGATAAAGTTTTCAATCCAGTACTTGCTAAATTGGATGAGATCAATGGAGATAGAAAACTATTAGATGAACGTGGTAAAGGTGAAAACACTATCATCAATAATGGGAAATTGAATTTGAGTTTAAATGCACCAACTGTCTTGGTTAATGGTTCGCTTGATGAAGAAATGACAAATGAAAAGGAGAATAGAGTTGGGATTGAGTTTTAAAAGTAATAATTAATATAAATAGGTTGTTAATTGTCATGTCATTCATTTTTAAAAGATAGCAAGAGTTTTTGGATCGCAACTTGGGTAAAAAGTTTTGATTACTTACAAATCTTCTCCCTTTAACCTCTAAGTTTCAACATAACGATTTTACTTATCCAGCGGAACAGTTCAATAAAATTGTAGCTTTTTTTTATCAAAACTGATTTCAAATTATCGAACGTGCAATAAAAGATTATTAAAAGAACAAGTGAATTAAAAAGGAAAAGAACAAAAGAAAAAGGAAGAATTAAAAGAATAGCAGCATATTACATCCATGCTCTGTTCAAGTTTGTTATATCATTGGTCCCTGCTCTTAAAATAAAACTTCCCAACCAGTAACAATGTCAAATACAAAGAGATATAAAAACAACACCAATTTCGCGAAGAACAAAAGTGAAAACACATAAAAGGCGACAACACAAACAGCGCCACTCATTTTTGAAATCCCTCATAAATCTACCACCATCTCGGGTTTCCGAAAACTTCAAATACCAGTTCTATCTCGGCTTGTTTTTCCGAGACACTTGTTGACATTGTCGATTGACCGAAATCAATTATTTTGAAGTCACCATCTGTTGTAATGATGGCGTTATCCCTACTAATATCATTATGCAAAACTTTTCGACTATGCATTTTTTGGAATGCTGGTAAAACCTTCTGATTGAAGAACTCTTTTGTGATTTTGAAATGAGGGTCCTCATCTAATATTTCAGTCATGATATACCCACCACAGAGTGCAATATATAGGGGATCAGCATACGGATGAAGATCACTTAATCTTCCGTATGCATACATTCGCGGAATGAAATCCCCACTGAACTCCAGTAATTGACAATATGCTTTTACTTCTGTCACAGTGAGATCGATAGATTCTTGATAATCAAATGTGGTAGCGGAATATTCATCCCAGCTATCTCTTTCAAAAAACAGACCTTTGAAGGGGTCAGTTATTTTGAGGATACATTTTTCTGGCAATGATCCTTTGAAGAGCATATTTTCCTCAAAGATTAATTTAGAAAACTTATTGGCATCAACTTTCACAACTTGAGATCCTCTAAGACCTATGGCTACAATATCAGTGATAATCTTACCAAGCTTCAGATACGATGGCATTCTTAAACATTCTTTTTTGAAGCGGCTGTCCGGTCTTGGGGTGAGAATATCCTCGGATTTTGATATTGAATCTTGTTGGTTCTTCCTTTTCTCAATTTGGAGTTGTTGTTCCTCTTTGGCCGCTGTTTCTATCTTTTTCAATCTTTCACAAACCAGCAACCTGAACACCCTGATTTCCTCCATGTATTCGTCATCAAATGCAAAAAAACTCAGATAATACAACCTTATATAAGGATCATCCATTGAAAAATATGAATATTCGGATTTTATATATTCTGAGTTTTTTTGAATTTTCAGTGGCATATTCATCATCTGGTGGGATTTCATCTAAAAATTGAAGTTTGACGAAAAGAAACGACATTCCATCAGTGATAACATATCTGCAAATTCCAAGATTGACACAATGGGTACTATAGTCACATATAGTATCCTTGACCTCTTTTATAAGAGAGCCCTTCTCTTCATCTTTTGCCAAATCACCTTCTCTGTCACCTTCTAGGTATTCAAGACACTCTTTTAGCCTAAAGGTAGAATATTTGACTTCTCCAACACCGGTATAAATTACTGGCACATAATCACCGGGGTAGTCAAATTCTGCTGCAAACCCAAAGCAAAAATCAGGTATGAATTTCATGCCATAGAATTCAGAATCACGCTTAAAACGACCACAAAATGGAGTTACTTCAATATTTTTCTTGCCCGGTTTAGCTTTAATATAAGGCATTTCTTTTATGATCTCATCCAAGTTCTCCAAGACCTTTTCCTTCTGAAGTTCAAGGGAAGCCTTAACTAGTGGCTCTATGACATTATAAAGAGCTATTTTCAAAAAATCTTCAATATCATCATCTAGCAGCATTGAATCTTCAGAAACCTGAGCAAGAAAATAAGGTAATATTTTACGCTTCAAAAAAGTATTGCTGAAAGCAGTGGAATTCAAATATTTTTCCACATATCCCTATTCAAATAATTCCGCTTGGCGATAACTATATTGTACTGTGCTAACTGTGGAGTGGATCCTATCTTGTATTTTGTGCAATCAATGATGAAAAAATTCTTCAGTTTTGAGTCTGAACCTTCTTTGTTCTCTTCAATAATTTGCAAATTTGCAAACAAATCCAGATCAGGTTCATCTTTAATCTTCTTATTTGAACTGATATTTGTACTTGATTTATGCTCTTTATTTATACCTGCAGTTATGTGTGGTAAAGGCCACCTCATGAATAACTTTATACTATCTTCATAGCTCAAATTTTTATAATCAACGTATTGATTATCTTCCAATTGGTTGTTATCATTTAACTCTATTTGAGGTTGAACTTCAAAGTGATATAACTTTAGCATACCAGGCTCATATACGACTGGAACGATTGTGAGCTCTTTGAATGAGTCTAATTTCTTAGCAGTTTCGCTCGCATTATTTCTCTTTAATTCACTTTCAACACTTTGCATAGCGGCAAGTAACTCATCAGCGGTTTCATATTTGAAGCTGTTGAAATTTGATTCAAGAACTTGGAGAGTAGCTGGTCTATTGCTTTGGTCCGTTATTGAAATAACAAACTGCTGAAACTCATCAAACAATGGTCTCCAATTTTTCATGAAAGGGGTATCTGCTTTCCCTCTTTCCATCATTTTATTCTGGACTGCTTGAAGTTTAGCTTGTAAACCGTTGAGTCATAATTTCAGTTGATTTCCCTTGGAAATATCTGATTTTCTTCTTTTTGCCATTATAAATTGGACTTTTAAAGTTTGCTTTGTCTATCAGAAAAGAAGTTCAATCAATATGATAGATGCATTCTATCATCCTTTTTTTTGTTCTGTTACTCATCTTCTCTGCGCAGTCCTCAAACTCCCCCAAATCGATTTAGAAGAAGACATTACGGCATAACAAAATCAGAAAATGACACAGATAAAACTCTTTGGATCGCAGCTTCGGCAAAAAGCTTTGATGTTCTGCAAAATACCTCCACCAGGTCTTCAACTCTTAACATTAAGCGTAATTTCTAATAGTAATCAAAAATTATGACATTTTTTGTTTGTTGTTAAAAGATGAGTGCGAAAGTTGAGAGTTTTGCGCCATACTACAAAAGATAAGTGTGTTAGAAGTTTTGATCAACCTCCACAGATTTGGGCATAGACAAAAGTCTTATTGGACTCTACAAAATTGTTCACAAGTTACAATAAAAGTCAGTAATTTAAAATATTGACAAAAGATTTGTAAATACTTGCAGTTTTTGATCAGTGTCAGGTTCTATGTTAAAGATCAATCATTGTTGGTAGTTAAAGCATATCAATTATTAGAGAAAAAAGGAGAAGTTTTTGAAAATGTTAGTACTTTTGATTACTGTAAGAAATTAAGCTCTCTTTGATGTTAAAAGAGAAACTAAGTTCTCGCCCAAATTTTGTTCCAAGAATTCTGGCTATATTACCGCTGTAAAAATCGGTTAGGTGCATGTTTCTTATCCTGTTTTTTCACACAGGGCAAAACAAAAGTTGAAAAAAAAAGTTTATCGAGAATTCGCTTCGATTGATATTAAATACAAATCAGATATACATATATATAACTATTTATATAGTAGATATTGCACAAAGATTGAGATGGCTGTTATCAATTTCTTTAAAGGTCATCCAACCAGCGCTTTACTACCCTCTTTGGAAATCTTAGAAGCCACTAAGAAAGTGTTGTTGAATACTCATGAAAATCCAACTAGATATGATAACGATCCAGATAATAGATCACCTTTACAATATGGTACCGATCCAGGAAATTTAGAAACACGTCAAGTGATCAGTCAATGGATCGATCGTGATTTCGGTACCATTACTGATCCTGAATCTATAAATTTAACCGGTGGGGCTAGTTATGGAATCATGAATGCATTGGCTCAATGTACTTCACCACATACAAATTTAACAAGAAGGGCATTTATAGTGACACCAACTTATTACTTGATCAATGGTGCATTCATCGATGCCGGGTTTGGTGGTAAGTTAAGTGGTGTTGTTGAAGACGATCAAGGGCAAGTTGATTTAGATGATCTTGTTAAGCAATTGGAATATTATGAAAACAATAATGATGAAGTTGTTGATGATGATTTGAAAAAAATCATCACTGATCCAGGAAGAGTTGATAAGAAAATTTACAAATATGTCATTTATTTGATTCCAACTTTTTCTAATCCAAAAGGTGGTACTTTAAATAAAGAAAATCGTATTAAATTGATTGAAATAGCAAGAAAGTATGACATGTTGATCATATCTGATGATGTATATGAATTGTTAGATTATTCCAAGGAAGCCACCGAAAAAATCAATCCGATCCCAAGATTATCCATGTTAGATAAGGCAACTATAATAAACAAGTACGGTAACACGTTATCAAATGGGACATTTTCTAAAATTGTTTGTCCCGGTTTAAGAACTGGATGGCAAGAAACTGCTACTCCTGCATTACTGTACCAATTGAGTCAAGGTGGTGCTAACAAATCAGGTGGTACTCCGTCGCAATTGAATGTATCAATCATTGAAGAATTGATAAGATCAAATCTCTTGGATAAAATTGTTGTCAATTTGAAAAAACATTATAGAGAGAGATCAATTTTCATCAAAAATTATCTCGCAGAAAAATTACCACTGGGGACCAGTATAATTGGTGGTGATGGTGGTTATTTTCTTTGGGTGACATTACCAATTGGTTATAATGCAAGAGACATAGTTGGTAAATGTAAAGAAAAAGGAGTTGTCTTGGCCAGTGGTGACTCGTTTGAAGTCACTGGAGACGTCAGAGGTTGGGGAGAGAGAAGCGTTAGATTATCGGTCTCCTTTTTATCGATTGAACAGATGAAAGAGGGTATCGATATTTGGGGGCAAGTTTGTAAAGAGTCATATTCCACATAACAAGAATAATAATAAGAGAAAAAAAATTGTATAGATTAATTAATTAATAAAGCTAATATCACATTGACTTGAATTATGTACAATTAAGACAGAAACATGGGATTATTATGAGTTCTGCACAATTGGAACAAGATAAGATCTTAACTCAGGGTCAATTCAAGTTTCTGATAAACCAATTGATTGAGAATTTGATAGAAGATCAACCATTTGACAATAATGGTGAAATTGTATTTAACAAAAATTCATTAAGAAAATTACCATTACTTTTCCCCATAATCTTTCATAAAGCTTGTTATTACCTTGACTTGAAAGCGATCCATATTGTTGTTTATGGTGATGGTTCTAATAACTCGAGTGACGAAGACCTGACTAGAATTGATCTCGGGCAACAACCACTTGATGATTATTTGATGTATATTCGAGACAAGGAGGTTATCAACAACAACAACAACAATAAATCTAAGAAAACAAATGACAAAGTTGCCGAATCAGACCAAATCGACAATACAATGATCTTGGGGAATTACCACGATACAGAGGTTGTTAACATTGTCAATTTACGCAATTGGACTTGTCAATGTGCAACATATCTGACGCGATTAATGGATTCAGTAAATATGGAAATCCCCTTACCGATTTGTGAACATATATTGTCCTGTCACATTTGGTCTTTGAACAAGAGGAAATTAATGTCATATGTGAATTTGCAACGTGTTGCTAACTTGGATGAATGGATAAGGTTGAATGATAAATTGACAAATCCATCAATGATGCAATGATGGAAATAGTCGTGTGTTGTAACAGTCTCCGTCCATTATAAGTTTAAAGTGGTAAATTGTCCCAGTTGGGTGTGACTTTAGTTGAAAGAGATATGTAGAGGATGTGACACTAATTGTTTAGAGTCTTTAAGTAGAGGTGGTGTTACAAGTCTTATCCATGTATACCTCTATATCTTTATATATATATCTCTATATTCTTGTCTCTCTCTCTCTGTCTCGATTCGAAAAAAGTTTAAAAAATTTTCTTTTTTCTGTTTGAATTTGAATTTGAATTTTTTGGTGAAAACTGCGAAAGAAAGTAATCACCACTCGTATTGCTTACATATAGACTAAGAGCATTGCACTATTTATTCATTTATTCATTTATTCATTCATTCATTTGTTCATCATTCGTTTTTCAGTCATTGTTAGTCATTTTTCATTCTCATTTCTAATCACTTTTCTTTTACATCTTGTTCTTTGCCTTTTTCTTCCTTTCATTATTTTGTAATAGTCATATCATATCAATATGAATGGAGAACACAGGCCGACAATTTCCAACGGGAGTGCCCCCCTCGACAAGAATGTCACAACCACGACCAATAATAATAATAATAATAATACCAGCATGAAGGAGAATAACAATAATCATAGTAATAGTAATCATGTACTTCCCAACGATACGATAACAAGATTGAAAATAACTTTGAACGAAAATGATTTAGTCAAATTGGATAGATTTGATAACGATTTAAACAAAACCATAGATGGGATATCGTTTCCCCTTGTATTTAATGATGATAATAATAGATTTAAAAAACATCGAGAAATAAGTTATGCTTTCAAAAAACTGAATAAAAACATTTATAATAGACAAAACACCAATTCATTTGAATTTGAAATAGTATCCAACATTCAAACAAAACCTTCACTGGTACAGGAACAAAAACAACAGCAACAACAACAACAACAACAACAACAACAAGCACCTACACCACCAATCACTAAATGGTCTCAAGTGGCTCAACAAGGGGCGCTTAAGAATTCCAAAACTAATAATGCTCCAACTGATGCAACAAGGAAAAATGCATCTTCACATTCACAAATTTTACAATCAACAAATATAATAACAAGTAATGCTTTACAACCTTTGGGTATTGTTTCCTTGAGGTTGATGTACGATAAGTCTTTTACCGATTTGTCAAAATTATATACCAATGTGAAAATTATGCCACATGGATTGATCAATACAGGTAACATATGTTATATGAACTCTGTTTTACAAATGCTTTTGTTTTGTCTGCCATTTCACAATGTATTGAATTTGGTTCAAGCTAAAACCGTGGCCAATTTGACAGGTTCATCTAGAACTCCATTATTGGATGCCACTATATTGTTTATGAATGAATTTCAAAGACCAGGTGATTCGCCTTTATCACCAGAACTGTTCTACCAAGCTTTATCGGTCCACCCCAAGTTTAGTCATTTGAAATGGGGCCAACAGGAAGATCTGGAAGAATTTTTGGGTTATTTACTCGATGGTTTACATGAGGAATTTGTTGATTCCATCAAAAGTTTAACAAAAAATGAATGTGATTTATTGGTTAAATCATTAAACAATCCGGAATTAAAGGCTTCCATAAACAATGCAATAGAAATTGTTAACAACTCAAATAAGGGAAATGATAGTTCAGAAATTAAGGAAAGAATAGCAGGTGATGATGGTTGGCATGAAGTTGGATCAAATAAAAAAATTGCAGCAAAAAGAACTGTTGAGATAAAGCCAACTCCAATTACTTTGTTATTTGGAGGACAATTCAGATCAGTGCTAGAAGTTCCAAAGCAAAAAGAAAGTAGATCGATAACATTGGATCCGTTCCAACACGTTCAATTAGATATTTCAGATGATCACGTTGAAACATTAGAAGACCTGTTCAAATTATTATCAGAACCTGAATTCATACCGTATAAATCATCAAATGGTAATGAAGTGATGGCAAGAAAGCAGAATTTCATCGATAAATTGCCTAATATTTTAATTATTCATTTAAAGAGGTTTTCGTTTGTTAAAAAGGAAGAAACAACAACTTATAAGATTGAAAAATTACGTAAGAAAATCACGTATCAACACAATTTAGAGATTCCAATTGAGTGTATTTCAACAGAATCTAGAAAATTAGTCAATAACAATACGAAGCTAAACAATTTCAAATTAATCGGTGTTGTTTATCATCATGGAATGAGTCCAGAAGGTGGACATTATACATGTGATGTGATGAAACAAGAAGATGAATGGATTAGAATTGATGATGGTAACATTTCATTATTGGAAAAAGATGAAGTGTTGGAAAATAATGATGAAGTTAGGAATGCATATATCTTGATGTTTCAAAGAATTTTATAGAATTTCCAATGAAATAACTCTTTAAATCAATATTATAGAATTTCAATAAGCCAAATCCTTGCATACATGCCTTCTTATAAATCGATTTGGGGGAATTTGAGGGCGCGGCGCATTAAGGAAATATCAATAACGGTTTGATTGTCAAAGTTGCCTCAAAAGGAAATCAGATAGATGCAATATACTTCAATATGCTGAAACACGATGATGCTGATTTATATTTAAGTAAAATGAATTCCGCGTTCTATATCTATGGCTGAGAAAATATACAGTTTTTAGTAATGAATTAAGAACGACTCTGAATTTTGTCAAAGTTTACGCTCAATATTGAACAAAGTGGAGACCAAGTGGAGACCAAGTGGAGTTAATTTGTACTTTTAAAAACATTTGCCCAGTTGAGATTCAAAAATTATACCCATATGAACCGATCTCTCAAAAAGTTTACCCATAGAAATTGTCTATATGAATATAAAAGACTGTGGAAATCCTTGAAGATTTAAGTTGCAGAGCATTTTTCCATCTTGATTATCTGGACGAGTTGAATTTAAAAAAGCTTTGAATTAATCAATACATTTAAGAAAGCAGGAAAAAAAAAAAGAAAGGATAATAAGCGTGAAATTTATTGTAATAGTGCGTAACAACGTAACCTTACACCACGACACGAGTGGTTTCTCTTGATGTGTACACTTTAAGGGCAATAGGCAACTATTACTAATCTTATTAATCTTTACTTCTATATATAGCAATTTTATAAAATGTTGATGCGTCAACACTAGTATGAATTGCAAAGTGGTTTTAATAATTAACGAAATATTGACTAGTCTGGCAAAGAAGTCTAAAATCACTGGAGGGGAAAGTTGTGGTTATTACACGTGAAGATAAGAGAGATTGGGAAAAAAATAATCGGACAAGAGTAAAAACAATTGGACAAATTTAATATTATTTGTCTGTGTATATATTGAAGTACAATTTTAATCCAAGAAGCAAGCCGCCTTAAACTTTAAAAAAAACAGCTGTTTTATAGAGCTATCATTTATGCTATCCTATTATGACACAATTTGTGTATATAAATAAGCTTCACTGGTACGAGTAGTGTTTGTGTTATATATATTTTATAGAGAGAATGTACACGTACATCTTTGAAATTTTTTTTGCTGGAAGGCATACTTTATTGTTGATGTCTGAAGTGTTATTCCTAAATAGCCCCTTCCCCCTTTTTTTAGTTTGAAAAAAAAAGTTAAAAATTAAAGAATTGGATTACACTTTGAAATTTTAAAAGAGGTAACAACACAAAATGTGGCTGTTGTTGAGCATTTGTTCTCTCTACCATAAATAAGCAAATTGGTTTAAAAGACAGATGAATAAAGCTTGGCAAATTGGTTAAATTACACAATTATCACTTGCTTGATAAATGGAAAATATTAATTGAATTTTTTGAAAATTGTAAGCTAAAAGTTCAGCATAGAATAAAAACAATTTGCTAATAATAAAGTTTTCGTAGATAAATGAAACAACTATATACGTTTGAAGAAAAAAACTTAATAGCCTGGTGTATATAGCTTTTTAAGAAGCAAAATTAAATGGATGAAAAAGTGAAGGGATATCTAAAAAGGTTAATATGAAAATTTAACTAACTGTAAAGAATCAACATCAAGTTAAAAAGAAGTAAAAATGATCGCTTTAGATTAAACATGCAATCAGAATAGCAGCACCGGCAAAGACTGATGGAACTTTCATCATCTCACCTTTGTTTTCAGCAGCGGCAACTGATACTCCTGGAGCAGAACTCGAACCACTTGAGCCTTGTGCAGCAACTGATGCTGTTGATGTTCCTGCTGCTGGTGCTGGAGAAGTTGTTCCTGCTGCGCCTGATGGTGCTGCTGGTGCTGGTGATGTTCCTGCTGCTGGTGTTCCTGCTGCTCCTGATGGTGCTGCTGCTGCTGCCGCTGGAGAGGTTGTGCCTGCGACTCCTGATGGTGCTGCTGCTGCTGGTGATGTTCCTGCTGCTGGTGTTCCTGATGCAGCAGCTGGTGTTCCTGGTGTAGCTGTTGCTCCTGCTGGTGAAGTTTCAGTTGAGGTGAAAGTTGAATAAGTTGTTCCACTTGAGCATAAAACAGTTTGGGTATAAGTAGAAGTTGACAGTTGAACACATGGACAATCGGTAATTGTTAAAGTGGTAGCAGCAGTGACTGAATAAGTCTTACCATTGGTGATGATATCAGTTGACAGTGGACAATAAGTGGTCAATTCGGTAACGGTACCATATAAAGTGGAAGTTAAAACAACTTCAGATGTTGTAACAGCAGCTGAAGTGTTTGAATAAATGGCGAATGCAGCTTGGAATAAGAATAATAAAGAAGCTAATTGTGAAATCATTGTCGTTGAAATTGTAACGTTAAGCGAGCGAGTGGACTATTATTCTATATTGAACAATATGAGTGTATATGTGAATTCGAAAAGCTGTTGAATAAGAAAATAATGGCTAAACTGACTGTCCATTGCTCATTTATATAAGATTGTCAGTACTAGTTCTCATAAGGCGGAGGGGGGTTTGGATTGGAAAATTTTACATCTATTTTTAGTCAAAGGTTTTATCTTGCTGCATTTCTCTATTTATTTTAATTAGCCTTTAACATTGCCTAACCTTCCGAATTCGGTTAACAGACATCGAACCATACATATTCTGCAGTGTGTATCATCATCACAGCAAAAGGAACGACTACTCTTTGTGATTTTATGACAATAAGAATTTTCAAGACAAGACGCATCCGTCGCGCTACAAAGAAGATGTTTTAGACAACAAAGCGTGTTTCCTTGATTCAATCGATTGATTGATTGATGGATTGAATCAGTGTATATTACATCGCGTTGCTAAGGCAGTATTCCTTATCCAACTAAAAGTCGGAATTAACAGGCATGCTTCTAGTGGGTTAGTTCGATATTTTTTATCGTTAAAATAAATCAGGGCAGGGGCTTATGTTTTGGGTTTTAAGTAAAGTGACAACCGATAGAGTTTCTCACCCCTTCTCTCTGTCTACTTTTCCGGAAAAAGGTCTTGAAATAGAGATGAACAACAATGAAGATTAATAACAATAACCAATTGCCCTTCTTTTGAGCTCAATAGTAACCACACAGAGTAATATACAAACAAAAGCTGAGCACAACAACACTTCTTTAGTAATCACAATGAAAAATAGAAAAACAAAAAATAAAATTTGTGAAAATCGCTTTTTGTGTAAATCATTTTTTTGGCACAACAAACTGTGCTGCGTTCAGGACGTTTATTGTTTGATTGAGAACAATCACAAAGAGAGAAACTTTTATTATTGGCTAGAATTCAAAAGATTACATAAATAAATATTAAGCTTTACAAAAATGTCTTGCCGATCATTGCACTCTTCCCCATTCGAGCACACGAAGGTAATCTCTTAGAATGTATAAAAACATTCAGATGGAACACTGCACCCAAGATCGATAATTTTTAATCTCACAGTACAAGACAAAAAACAAGCATCATAAGACACTTGTTTTACAACTCAGTAAGTATCCTTATGGTCCTGGGTCGAAGTTTCTCATTAAAAAAACAAGATTCAACCTCTAAAAGGATTCTTTAATGTTAGAATTGTGCTAAATACTGTTGAAAAATGCGTTAGAGAAGAAGAAGAAAATTTTTAAGCCAAAGAAAAAAAAAATATTTATTTTTATACTCCAACTTCTTGACATCCGGGTAACTTGCAAGATAGGGTTCAACTTGATTCTTTTAACAATTCATAATTCCTCTTCATTGCATCTTCAATAAATTGTTTCCCCGTGGTTACTGGATATTTCTTCTGTGGTCCTTGGATCTCCACATCGGTATTCAGTTGATTGAACCAAACCACCGAGTACCTGTCTTCTTTTACATTTTCCAAAAATCTAACCCTATGGAAAGTTGACTTGAATTCATCATCACTCCATGACATCAACATATCCCCTATATTGACCACGATTTCTCCCAATTGAGCAGGAACCGGTGTCCATTCATCGCCATATCCAAAAGTGGTGAATGTTTCTCTTCCTGGACAAATTTCTAACCCATCTCCAGATGGTCTTGTGGAAGTTTGTTGAAATAATAATGTCAAACAATCAAAATCAGTGTGAGGTCCAGCTCTCCACAAACCTTTCTTAGCATCATCCAGTTCGAAATAATGCAACAATCTTAAAGTGGATTGTGCCGTTGGCTTACTGATATCATGACTTTTTTTCAAATAACCTTGTGGTAAATTCAAATGTTTTTCAAAAATTGATAATATCAACAAACTTAAACTTTGTGTCTTTGAAATAAAAGATTCTAAATCTTTGTTCCATGAGGCATCCGATGTTTCTGGCCAATAATCATCTTTCCTATGGTATTGCAATTGTAAACTCTCCTTTTGATCAATGGTCAATGTTGATGGTCTAACTTGTGATAATTTTTCATACCCTGTATTCTTCAATTTGACAAATGGTTTAGCCAGTTTCAACTCATCAGATTGCGCAAAGAACTCCTTACTCCTTTCGAAAACATTGGTGATATCCTTTGCAGATGGTGATTCTTGGTTGTACAAGATGAAAAATCCTGACTCCTTCGCTGCGGTAATGATTTGTTTTGAGATCTCCTCGTATCTTTGTTCAAAATTTGATATATCTATCCTTGGAACAACTCTTGTATTAGCCTGCATTTTGTATTATATTTGCTTCACATTGATACTACCACCTGTGCAATTCAGAGTGATATTGAAATGCACTTGTCTTATATATCAAATCGGTTGACCGAGTTTCTTTGATTTGAATTTTTTTTTGCCAACCGCCTTCGGCTCAATGAAGTGAAAAATTAAATTCCTTATCTTATCAGCAATAAATATCTGACTCCTCTTGAAGTTTCCCAAGAATTAACAACAACAACAACAATACCATGTCAACCCAGTGGGCTTATGTCGATATAGAACACTATATATAGATCCTATTATATCCCTCAATTGCTTCAGTTGGGGCTATACATATATACATAAATACATACATTGACACCTTTCCACCTTCCTTCCTTCCTCCACCAACTCCTCCATTTTTAAACGTTGTAATAATAATAATAT
>PPKU02000137.1:0-21975 GCA_003706265.2 Nakazawaea holstii | reverse complement strand
CTGATGTACCATGGACTGGAAGTACTACTGCAATCACCACTTTTACCAGCAATGGTATTGAATATATCGAGTACAAGACTCCTTATCCAACAATAACTACTGGATGGACAGGTTCAAGCACGGTCACCACTCTTGTTTCAAATCCAACTGGTTCAGGATCAATTTATGAGGTTTTAACACCTGCTTCAACAATCACCACGAATGTACCATGGACTGGCACTACAACCTCAATCTCCACTTTCACCAGCAATGGTATTGTATATGTCGAGTGCAAGACACCTTATCCAACGATCACTACTCCATGGACAGGATCAAGTACTGTGACAAGTCTTGTTTCAAATCCAACTGGTCCAGGATCAATATATGAGGTTTTAACTCCATCTCAAGGTACTTCAACGACTACAATCACTGTTATCAAACCTTGTACTGGTCAACAAACGACAACTTACACCACCACATCTGGATGCACTGTTGCTGTTGTTGTTGAGAATCCTACAGTTACAGCCATTACCACAATCACCGATTGCAATTGCACCGATGATAAGACTACGACTCTTCTGCCGGCTGTTGGTAGTGAAAATGTTATTCTGCTGACTAGTACCGCAGGTACTACAACACCAGTTCCGGAATCAGTCTACCAAGGTGGCGCTAGCACGTTAACTAGATGGTCTTTGACCCTTTTTTCTTCAATTATGCTTGTTGTCATGATTTAAGATGCCAACTGTATTTAATTTTCTCTTTCATTATAATTTCGACATACAAATCCGGGAACCTATAACGTTTTACATTTCTCAAGGATCTTTTTAAGCCGAGCTGATATTTAGTGAGTGTGATTGTCTTTATGGCATCAGATCTCCATATCAGGCTCTTCACAAATTTATCATTTAATCTTTCGACTTTTTATCAACTCCTTTAATTTTCTTTTACCAATGAGACTTCTTCTATTTTGAAACGTACAGATGTAGCATTGTACCTAAAAAGTCCTTTCGATTCTTCTTGTTAGATAAACAAGGGAAAATAAAGGAGATGCACTCATCGAACTGATGAATCGTATCAAATTCTTTTGAATCTACAGCTTATGGTATGCTGTGGAATTTGCTCAGGTTATTGGAAAAGGTGCAATAGCAACTTAATAGAATTTTCCTTATCAAATTCGATCAATCTTGTCAAATTCTCTTCTTCAAATTACGCTTTACACCTCCAATTAAAGAATTACAGGCAACAAACGATGAGTTCAACATTCAGAGAGTCTTGAGTCTGTATCATTTGAAATTCAATTATATATTTTTTATAATTCAATTCAGACTATGCTCTTGCATTGAGATAATGTATGATATTTTCCAGTACCAACCTTTTATTAGGTAGAATATTCAACAACCTGTTATAGTTTAGATAGTTCTACGACATCTCTCTCTTTCCATAGACACGTATATATAGCTATATAGAAGCTAGCAATCAGTATGTGAGAGATATGAGATAAAGTAGTGTGATAGTCAAACCAGCCAAGGCCGGGTAATGAAAGAATAGGGGAATAGGAAGAGATTTGGTCGTGCAGCGCCAGCACAACCCAGCTGAGAGGGAAAAAGAAAGAGAGAGAAAAAATTGAAATCTCTTTGAGAGAATTATTGATTGCATTTTCTCTCTCCTTGTCTACTTGTATATTGTTATTATTATTATTACTATATACATCCATCCATCAACACCACATATATATATATATATATATAATCTTACATACATCTGTCATATTAACGCTTTAGCATTTATATATATACTCATATATCATACAACACTCATATCAAATAGAAATATCCATCCCATTTCTAATCAAAACAACAACACATCAACAACAACACAACAACAAGAAACAAAATGTCTTCAAAACGTATTAATAAGGAATTAAATGATTTAGGTAGAGATCCACCATCATCATGTTCAGCAGGTCCAGTCGGAGATGATTTGTATCACTGGCAACTGTCTATAATGGGTCCTCCAGATTCTCCATATGCAGGTGGTGTATTCTTTTTAAGTATTCATTTCCCAACAGATTATCCTTTTAAACCACCAAAGATGCAATTTACAACAAAGATTTATCATCCAAATATCAACGCCAATGGTAATATTTGTCTTGATATCTTGAAAGATCAATGGTCCCCTGCATTGACGATTTCAAAAGTTTTATTGTCAATTTGTTCATTGTTAACCGATGCTAATCCAGATGATCCTTTGGTTCCGGAAATAGCACATATTTATAAAAGTGATAGAGCTAAATATGAAGCTACTGCAAAAGAATGGACAAAGAAATATGCTGTTTAAATATCGATATCGTTATAATTTTTTAAAAGGAGAGGAAGTTGTATAGAGATCAAATTTCATATATGTATTTACTTATTAACATCTTTTGATGATGATGATGATTTGATCATATCTAATTTTCTTCATTGTTCTTTTAAGATATATCTTTTCCAAGTCATTCTTATTCAGTTTAACGTATATTTATATATATATATATCCATTTTAGCTTTATAATATCATTACTAATGTTGTAGTCATCTTGATCATCTTCATTGATCGTTTGCTAAGCGCCACTAAAAAATTTGGCGCTTAACAAACGAGAGCGAGAAACGGAAGGAAAAAAAATGTGAAGAAAAAATTGTGTGGGTCTTGTTGCGGCACTCATATAATAGAACAAAGGACTGAACAAGGTTTGATATTTTGTATTAGTTTACCAAGTTTCAATGTCTTGTATATATATTATCATTTTCCTTCATTTGTCTTTATGATTACTATTATACTATTATACAATGATACATCTATGTGTATATATCTGCTAATATACAATTCTTTATTATTATTATGGACTTTACTCATCAAATAAGATTCAATTTCTCTCTTTTAATTTCTTTACTCAACCCATTGAGGTAAATTTTATTCAAATCCAGATCTTCAAACCTTTTCCTTATTCTAATGGAAGCCAATACGAATTTCGCCAATATCTTGAATGTTAATTTCCGTCTCGTCTTGGGGATGATCACATCAAAATCATAGTATTGATTTGTGAGGTTGCTGTTGATATTATCGTCGATTTTGATCACCTGTTGTTTCATGATTTGATCATTTTTAGTAATCGATTTGTTTAATATGTTGTTGTAGATTTGTAAATCCTTGATAGCTTGTTGATTTTGGAAATTTTTCAGTTTCAAGTATTTCAATTCAATTTTTTCCAATGATGAAAGTGGTGCTGGGGAACTTACTGGTGAGGGAATTGGCGTTGGTGGTAGATATTGAATTTTTTGCTTCTGTTCAGAAATTTCAATCAACTTATCTTTCAATTTATTCTTTGACGCTTCTAATGATTTAATCTTTGTTGTCAATTCATTTCTCAATTTGAAATATTTGCTCGTCAAGATATCAATCTCTTGATTAGCATTATCCAATTGTAATTGTAATTCTGACGATGAAGATGACGATGGTGATTGTTTCAATTTGTTGATCAATTTGGAACATGTCTGTTTCAATTTATTAACTTCTTTCAAATATGACTTATTCTCCTTACTCAACTTGGTTTCATTCTCTTCCAAGGCAAACATGATTCTTTCCAACTCTTTATTATCTTTTTGTAATTTCTCAATTTTAAATAACAGTTGATCTAAATCTTGTTGCTTATTCGATAATTTGATCAAGATATCCTCTTTTGATCTTATCGATTCTTGTAATTTCAGTTCAATAGTTTCATTAATACTTGAATGAGATTCATTTGTTAATTGTCTCTTTATAATTGATAATTTCATTGTATATTCTTCTTTCAAATTATCCTTTTCAATATTGACCATGTTCAATTTCAGTTTCAATTTACTTATTTCCTTCATCAACTCCAATTTTTCGTCATCTTCAGTCAATGATTCTAACTTGATAGATCTACTCATCTCTCTTAACTTATTTGACAACTTGTCAATCTCATTATCCTTATCTTCAATCTCCCTTTTCAATGATTCGTTTTTCTTTATAATAGAATTCAATTTTGAATCATCTGTAAATGTCATTGAATCAATAACATGTTGTAACTCATCATTTTTTTGTGTCAACCTTTTCAATTCTTGCTCTAAATATGGATTACTATTATTTTTTTGATTAATTGGACTTGATCTTATTTCTTTCAAATTTGTTGAAGATTTCAACTGTCTTGTCAATTTTTCAATCTCCCTTGTCATTTCATCTTGATTGCGTAATTCACGTTGTAAAGTTTCAATTTCTCTATGTAATGAATCATTCAACTCTTTCAACCTAATCAAATTACCATCGTTATTGTTTCTATTCTTTTGTAAAGATTTGATTTCCAATTTGGCACTGTTCAATTCACGATCCAATTTTGATAATTTATCCTCACCAGCTATCAATTGATCATACAAATCTTGTCTTTCTCTTTCTATGGATTGAATATAATCATCATCATTAGCTGCCCGAAGTTGATCTTGTTGTATATCTTTTAATCTCGATCTCAATTTTTGTAATTTCTCTTCATCATTTTGCAACTCATGTTTCAATTTGGATACCACATTCTCCAAATCTTCATTCTCATTAATCAATCTCAACTCATTGTCCTGAAGAGTTTTAATTTGTTTTTGCAATGACCGAATATCATCCATAGCATCATGTAATTTGCCTTGTAATTGCTCATCATGTTTCAAATTTCGAGACTCCAATTTCAATTTCAGCTTGAGTGCCTCAACAGTGTCTTCTAAATCTTGATTATCCAATTTCAATTGATTTGAATCATGCTCCAATTCATCAATCATATCTTCTTTTGAACGCAATTGCATTTGTAAATCTGAGATTTCTCCCTTTAAATCTTCCAATTGTGATTCATATTTTTGTTGCAAACTTTCCAAATCATCATTATCATCATGTTGTAATTCATCAACTAATGCCTCTAGTTTCTCAACTTGTCTCGTCAATTGATCATTTTCATTCATCAAACCTTCCAGTTTGTCATTTTGCCTTGAAAGATGATCATCTTCATTCAACAGCGTTTCCAATTGCTGTTTAAATTGTTCATTCTCCATCTGGATCTTGAGCAATTGCTCTTGCAACTGTTTGTTTTCCTTCTCCATCATTTTTTGACCTTGTGAAATCTTATGAGATTCAAACGAATTTTCATGAAGCACATTCTCCTTATTGTTGGCATTTTCTAATTCTTTAATGTAAGCATTCAAATTTTCCAACTTGCTGTTCATCTCTATCAAGCTCTGTTTCAATTCAATATTATGATTTATTAATTCTTTCTTATCTTGTGGCTCTTCTCCAAAATATCTCGTCAATGTTGCCAATCTAACTCTTAAATTGATATTTTCCTCTTGTAACCTTGAGACAGTATCATGTTGCTGTTTGAGTGGGTTTGACCCATTTGACAAAAACTGGTGATTGTCATTTTGATGTAAATAATCAGACTCCTTATTCTTATTGATTTCATTCAAAAAATTCATATCTGGTTGCCAATGCTGGTGCGATTGCGATGCTATAGTGTCGAAACTATGAGATGTGTTATCAAATGAGGATTCATGCATCAATCGACTTGCAATTGGAGACTTATGTATTGCTCTTTTGTTTTGTAATGGTGAAAAGTTGTTCTCCTGCCTTATCGATCTGTCATACAGTTCTTCACCCACCGGTGTGAATTCGAGATCTCTATTTATGTCTTTCCTAGTATTGTTCCTCCTTCCATCTTGAGGAGTACCTATCAACCTTTTAGACCCATACATATTACACTGATAATACTGTGAACCTTCTTCAACAGTAGTTACCCTTCAGATGCCATTAAAATTTGTACGCGAACATTTTTTGTTTACACTTTTAAGAAAAGATTCTTTTGTTTACTTTTGAAAGAGACCACAAAAGCAAAAGATTGATCTATACACGACTATTCTCTTACCACTCTATATCTTCTATTCTGATTAATCATATGTTCTCTACACAACTGATAAAGGTGTCTAATGATTTCAACAGAGCACCACTCTTGATAGACTCTTCAGCCAATTGAACACCATGTTTCCAGTCTTTCGCTATCCCTCCAACAACTGCCAAGGCAGAGCTGTTCATCAATATGTAGTCATAAAGGGGATCACCTTTTGCAAATTCTCCACTCAAGATTCTTCTCAATAGTATGGCATTCTCCAGTGGTGAACCACTTTTAACCAAATCTAAGGAATGTTCTTGTAATCCAAAATCTGAAGGTGAAATTTCAAAACTCGAGATTGATCCATGTTTTGGATCAACTTTCCAAACTTTACTCTTACCTATTGGAGAGATCTCGTCCAATCCAACTTCTCCCCAAACAACCATTGTGTTCCCAATTTCTCTATTATTCATTTCATCCATTTTTAAAACGGCTTCTGCAAAGACTTGACCCAATTCTTCAGTGTAAACACCAAGAATCCTAGCCTTTAAAGGTATTGGATTCAACAATGGTCCCAATATGTTGAAAATTGTTGGAATACCTAAACCTGATCTAATTGGCGCCACTTTAGCCATACCGGGATGGAAACTTGGTGCAAATAAAAAGCAAAATTTTGAGTTCGATACAATCATCGGAGTCGTTACATCAGTCACTTTAGACAAATCAATACCGAGATGCGTCATCAAATCACCAGCACCAGACGATGATGTAGCCAGTTTACCTCCATGTTTACAAATGTCCAATCCCATTCCTGCGCCGACAATTGCCGATGATGTACTAACGTTGAAAGTGTTTTGTCCATCTCCACCGGTTCCAACGATATCTATATATCCAACTCCGTTGACATCTTTGGAATCTATCACATTACTGAATTCCAACAAGGTAGAAGCAGCAGTGGCGATGTACTCCGATTTATGATCCAAGCCTGTGACTCTTAATGCTGTAAGAAATGACGAAATTTGAACATCGGTGGCTAATCCTCTAATGATAGAACGCAACAGCTTACTCAAATCTTCGGTAGTGAGCGTTGGTGGACTGTGTAATAATGCCTTGATATACGGTGTCAAAGTGTCTCTCTCGGGAACAACCTCAGTCATATTGTTATTACTTAATGAATTCAGTTACTACTCTTCTTCTGTATCTTTCAAATTCTCTCTCTGTGCTTTTTTTCTCTCTCAGCGACTCAAACATCCCAAAATGATCAAATTGAGTATAAGAGACACCTCTTGCTGGAAATTACTGTAAACGGAAGTCTGGACCTTTTTCTTTCTCTCTCGACGCGTTTCAAAAAGTTTTTTGTAAAGAGGAAATGTTGTGTTTTGTTGTGTTTTTATTCAGTATCAATATATTTAGTTATATATATATATCTATATACATTCTTCAACTTAAGAACGCAGCATGGTCGAACCAATTGGTATTGCTAACCTCCCTAACCAACGATACAAAATTGTATCTCAAAATGGTGCAAATTTCACCATAATGGTTGCTGGTGAATCAGGATTGGGTAAAACCACTTTTATCAACACTTTATTTCAAACCACTTTAAAACAGCAAAGAGATCACTCATTGAGACATAAACAAGGTGTTCATAAAACGGTTGATATTGATATCACGAGAGCGGAATTAGAGGAGAAGAATTTCAAATTGAAATTAAATATAGTTGACACTCCAGGTTTTGGTGATAATGTAAATAATAAGAATGCATGGCAACCAATTGTTGATTTTCTTGATGATCAACATGATTCATACATGAGACAAGAGCAACAACCTTCAAGAACTAACAAGCGTGACTTGAGGGTCCATGTTTGTTTATATTTCATCAGACCAACTGGTCATTCGTTGAAACCTTTGGATGTAGAAGTTATGAAAAGATTAGGTACAAGAGTCAATTTAGTTCCAGTTATTGCCAAAGCTGATACATTATCACCAAGTGAGATGTTGGAATTTAAAAACAGGATAAGATCAATCATTGAACTGCAAGATATTAGAATTTATTCACCTCCAATTGAAGTTGATGATCAAGCTGCTTCAGATCATGCTAAACAATTGATTGAAAGTATGCCATTTGCCGTTATTGGTTCTGAAGATGATATTGAAGTTTCTCCAGGAAATTTCGTCAAGGGTAGAAAATATCCATGGGGTATTGTTGAAGTTGAAAACGATCAACATTGTGATTTTAGAAAATTGAGAAGTTTATTATTAAGAACAAACATGTTGGATTTGATATTATCAACTGAAGAATTACATTATGAAAGTTATAGAACTGCCAAATTGGAGAAATCTGAAAATGGTGCTGAAGACGGTAAGAGAAATTCAATGTTATTAGAAAGAAGAACAACTAATCCAAAATTCTTGGAAGAAGAAAAGGCATTGAAACAATATTTTGCAGAACAAGTTAAGAATGAAGAGGATAGATTTAAACAATGGGCAAAAAACATTCAAGATGAAAGAGCTAAATTGAATAAAGATTTGGCTGAATTGGAGAAGAAAGCCAAAAAATTAGAACTTGAAGTTGAAAGACTTAAGTAGAGAAAAGGATGATTTGGGAAATTATTTTTTGTATTTAGTTGTTACTGTTATTGATTACTTTTTGTTTAATTGAAAGTTATTTACTTCCTTGAACTTTTATTTTATTTTTATTACCCCAATACTTGACAATAAAAGATATATTATTATTATTATTACAGGAGAAATAATACAACGTTTGAAGTAAATTATAATGGATACAGATTTGATATTTAAATTTTTATTTTTAAATTTTTTAAATTAACATATAACCAGAATTAATCGAAAAAAAGGATGGATGGACAATATAATAATATAAATGATTTAATCAACCTAATCAGCGTTTCTTCTAGCAAGTTTCTTTTGGTGTTTAGCAGCAGTACCGAAGATTTTCTTGTCTCTGTTCTTCTTTTGTTTTCTTTGTTGTCTTGAAGCTTTTTCAACTTTTTCAGCTAATCCATATCTGACTAATCTGTAAGCTGGTTCAAATTTCTTAGCATCAGCAGCTGAGTTGTAAATTAAACCAAAACCGGTTGATTTTCCACCACCGTATTGAGTTCTGAAACCGAAAACTGAAATAGCATCTTTTTCAGCCTTGTAAATTTCAGACAATTTTTCTCTTAATTCATCCTTTGAGACGTTAGCTCTGTTTGGATGTAAGACATCAATGACAAATTGACGTCTGGCTAATAATGGGTTTGAAATAACCTTTCTTGTTCTGATGGTAACGGCGTCACTCTAAATTGAAATAGAATAGTTAGTATTTTCATTTTTTTCATTATTATCATATTGTTATTCACTTGAACCTGGAACAGCTCTATACTTGACGGTCCACATGCCATGAAATCCCTTTGTAAGAGAAACATCATCATTGAAAAAAAAATATGTACAATTATTGTGTGTGATTGATTTTTTCAAATAAATGTCTACTAATTGATATCCATTCCCATAAAATGATTTACAATCTGCTCAAATAATTTGAAAAGCAATGACTGCTCTAACGATCAATGCTTATTATCCTCGATGATTGATTTTGTTGATGATTATTTTTCACTTCCAATTTTTCAAAATCAATGTATAATTATTTCATCCATTCACATAGCGGACTACAAACTATGGATGGGATATTGTGGTCTTCTTTCAAATGACAAATACCAACTTGATAGGACTATGATTTTCCGGTGGGATAATGAGCATGACATGGAGCAAGTGAATATGATGTATACGTTTACGTACCATATTGTATGATTATTGATATATAGATGTGATGGTAAATTTCTATTCACTTTTTTTTTTTTCTTTAAACACAAAATTTTCGTCTTTGGGCGAGAAAAGAGAGAAAAAATTCATAATGGGAATACAGTCGTGTTCACTCAGCACAAAACTTTCCCAAAGGAGAAATGGAGCGAAACAAAAACTTTTGGCGATTCCGAACCCTAAAGCGCAGAGTAAATACTGTCCTGGCTGTGGGTAAACACGAGACTGGAACTTCTCTTTTGGTGCAAACAACAGTCACATATCATATTTATCAACACACGACTTTCCAGATCAAAGTTATTCTTATCTCATCACTTTATTATATTGGTGTTATCGCATACATTGAAACTGAGAGAAGGATGAATAATTGTAATGTGTGCAAAATCATGTAATCACTTTCAGTAAGAGACAATTTTGAGAGGCTTTTAGCTCACATCTATATTCCACCATAGCTTTGTTTACCAAGTGGGTTCAATCGATTTGATTTGATGGAACTCTCCTTATCGGTATATATCTACAACTTGATATGGTACAAATGTTTATAAAAAAAATTCAATGTCTCGTTAAACAGTATACAGAATATTATATGAATGATGATGATAAAGCCTTATGAGGAGACTTAGTTTCTTGTGTTATCGATACCGATTCTAACAGCTTTAGTTTGAGTGTAGTTATCCAAAGCATCAGCACCCATTTCTCTACCAATACCTGATTGGTTGAAACCTCCGAATGGAACCATACCGTGGAAATCGTTATAAGTGTTGATCCAAACGGTACCAGCTTTAACTTCACGGGCAACTCTGGTAGCCTTGTTAAGATCAATTGTATGAATACCAGCGGCTAAACCGTATTCAGAATCGTTTGCTAATGCAATTGCTTCATCAGTAGTTTCAAATTTGGAGACTGTGACAATTGGACCAAAGATTTCTTCTTTAACAAGTCTCATATCTTCTTTAACATCGGCAAAGATGGTTGGTTTAACGAAGAAACCCTTTTCACCTAATCTTTCACCACCAGTGACTAATCTAGCACCTTCTTCTTTACCTAATTTAACATATGACAAGATTTTATCCAATTGCATTTGTGATGTTTGAGCACCTTGGAAAGTACCTTCCAGGAATGGGTCACCAACTTTTAATGATTCGGCAAATTTAGCAAATTCTTCCAAGACTCTTTCGTAAACACCAGATTGAACATAAATTCTTGAACCTGCACAGCAAACTTCACCAGAATTGTAGAAAATACCAATGGCAATGTTTTTAACCAGTCTTTCAATATCGGCATCGTTGAAAACAATATTTGGTGATTTACCACCTAATTCTAAAGTAACTTTTTTCAAGTTGGATTCAGCAGCCAGTTTCATAATTTGAACACCAGTTTGTGTAGAACCAGTAAATGCAATCTTCTTAATCTTTGGATGTTTGGAAATGGCTTCACCACAAATCTTACCAAATCCACTGACAATGTTAACAACCCCTGGTGGAATACCAGCTTCAACAACTAATTTAGACAGATATAAAGCACTCAATGGAGTCAGTTCGGCAGTTTTCAAGACAACAGTGTTACCAGTAGCTAAAGCTGGACCAATTTTCCATGACCACATTAATAATGGGAAATTCCATGGAATAATTTGACCACAAACACCTAATGGTTCTCTTCTTGTATAATTGAAATGAGTATCTCCGGTTTCAATCAATGAACCAGTGATTTTATCACACCAACCAGCACATGATCTTAAGTATTGACCAACTAATGTAACATCATTTCTTGCACAAAGTAATGATTTACCGTTATCCAAACTTTCAATATTTGATAATAATTCATGATTCTTATCGATTAATTCAGCTAACCTGTACAAGGCTTTACCTCTTTCATGTGGATCTTGTTTATTCCAATTTGAGTTCTCAAAAGCTTCATGAGCAGCTTCAACAGCAGCGTCAACATCTGCTTTTCTTGCCTCTGAAACTTCACAAATAGTTTCCTCTGTTGATGGGTTGATTACTTCAAATGATTTATGTTCTTTACTATGTACAAATTGATTGTTGATAAATAAACCTGTTGGTTGTTCATAAGTGGTACCGTTTGGTAAAGTGACCGGTACACTCAATGGGATTTGTGAGTAATATCTTGTTGATAATCTCAAGCTGCGTTGAGCTGTTACAACTGTTCTTAATGAAAACATTACGATATATGTTGGTTTCTTGTAATGAAAACAAAAATCATATATGAGAGGACATCAAAGATATTTATATTCGATTTTGACAAAGGTTGAAAAGTGGAGCAAACTTAATATCCTTGGCTCTTAGTATTGAAATTTTTACATAATAGAAGTTTTTGCGAAATGTACCTACTAGTGATCTAAGAGATCCATAGTGGGGGTGGGGGTATTCACCAAAAAAATATGACGCTCAGCAAAAAAAGGAGCCCCTCTTTCAGGGTGTCAAACCGCTTGTTTTTCTTTTTTTTGCCCTCCCACTTTTTATTTGTTTAGTAAGGAAAAAATAAATGTTCTATTTAACTGTTAATCCCAAGAAATTCCGCTTCAGAGTCCGAGACCGATAGGATTGATATAATTATCTGAAGAGATAACTCGGTAATTGCTAAGAGCCTTACCGAGAGATGACCACTGGTTTCTTGGTCATACTTGGCAATGTCAAACATGTAACAATTAATGAGACTGTCATACACACTGCTTTACCGATAAACCAGCTTCTTCCGATATATATGATACACGATGGTTACGGTATTAGAGAAAAAGATGGCGAAGAGGTAATGTTTCCCATATAAGACCAAATATCGTGAACCGATGAAATGCAACCGAGACAACCCTTATTTTATGTGTGCAATGAATGAGGCAAACCGTAAAAAAACACAAAAAAAAACAGAATTCCAAAAGAAACCGGATTTTGTCATAGTGGTGAAAGTGGGGTATCTCTAGTGAATGTTTTACACCGTTTATTTATCCTACCGAGAGGGTGTATTCTTTATCTCCTTTTCCTATAGACTATTCAATATTCATTATAATAAACGGTGTTTAGAGTTGGAATACACTCAATTGGTTAGCTACTTCGTAAATTACCAAAAGCCCCCTCCCTCACTCTCTATGTTGATCTTAGGCTCTGAAGTGTGATACTCAGTACATAGAAAAAATATTCAATAATATATTTTTTAAACTACTTAATTTTGTCTTGCATTTTTCATGAGAAAAGTTTATTTAATTACTGAGTGCTATCAAAAGTTGAATCTCGAAAAATCATTTTCAATAAAGATCGAAATACTGTCAATCAAATAGAATATGATGTGATGTATTCAATTAGTTATCAGATTCTTATACGTACAAGGTTCTCAGTTTGGTTTCCATCTATCTGCGATAACGATTATTTGGATATGTACAACAGAGGACAATAGACTGGATAGTTGGCTAAATGTCAGTGTTTCTTCCTATGAAAAGATTTACGCTAGCCCAAACAACATAATAAAACAAAACCAGCTAAGGAGAATAATAAACAGGAGTTGTTAAAAAAAATAACTTGATAAATTAAAAAAACGATTAATAAACAGTGAAAAGCTGAACTTGTTCAGAACAAACATATCAACGCCAAAATATGAATGGATTGAAGCCAGTTTACTGTCCATTTGCTCTTGTGTACCATTGATTTGAGAGCGGCTAAAGTTCAAGATTATTCTGGTTACCAACATGCTTTCAAAGCTGAAGTCACCTTGGATCACTTTGAGTGCAACTTTTGCTATTGAGGAATAATCTTATTCTTTATGAATTATTCAGTCACACCATTTATGCCAAATTTTGAAGTTCTTTTGATGGAAGCTGTTGAAATTGTTGAAGATTGTTGAGTTTCTGAGGATGTATTTGCAGATGATGGCTTTGGAGTTTTGATTCATTTTGCAGCTACAGTTGGAATTATTTCTTTTAGGTACGAAACAACATTTTCTTGAAACAACTTTCGTTCATTCACACTGGTGTCACTTACATGAAAAAAGGACAGAACCTTCAACCTAATCATTGGATCGGAACTTTTGATAAGAAAATGTCTATTTTTCAAGCACACCGGGGCGTTTTCATCAGAGACTGCAACACCATCAAAACTGTTTTCAGTCAACCTTACAAATTCTGGATCAACATGGATGAGCAAAGTATCCGTATACGTTGTGAGCATAATCCTATTGACACCAATGTGACAAGCAGCCGTGACTAGTTCACTGACTATCGCCTGGAAATCGCTGATCTTGGTTCCATTCGATATTCCAATCCCAGTCTCACGGTCAAAATTGAGTCTATAATCCTCACCTTCTATTTCAGCATCATCTTTCACTTCATTTGTTTCATCCCAATCTGAGCTATCATTACTTTGAGTCAAAAGGTGGTAGACCCCTCTCAACCGCATATCAGGAGTCTTAGTTTTGCCAATGATGGTACAACTAATGGCTTCTAGTTCATGTGCCCCAGGGCCCTGTTTCAGCCCGGCCCCGATCAATAAATCCGGAAAGCAATGAATACCCATAAAATTGGTGGAAAACAATCCACCAGTTTTGAAAATCGGTTCGGTTGGGATTTTGGCAATTTCAGCTCCATTTATGACTGCACCTTTCAGGCTCGAAAACTGATCAATAGAGTGGACAATTTCTTCCTTTTTGGCTTCTAAGCTGTGAATGATAGGACACGCAATTACATCATATAAATGTCTTTGCAAACAGTCTTCAACTGACCGTTCACTTGATGCTACTGGAGTCATTATTTGATATAGGTTTCCAAAATCGATCTGGTTCCATTTGAGATAATTCTCTTCATAGTATTTCAAGAAATCTCTGACAAATGTTTTGTGAAAGTCATCTTCACCACCTTTATTTTCTTTGCAGATACCGGTTGAAAAATGAACAATACTGCTGAAATATTGATGAGGAATTTTATATCTTTTACCTTTGATGGTGTAGGTATTGCTCATAACTTTTCAATTGGATGACTCCGTAGTATTAGAGCCACTTCTCTTCCCAATGAAGCTCAACCTGTCCATCTTTGGAAGGGGTAAATTGAACACCACTCTCTGTTTGTTCTCCCATGATATTGAACTATATCTTCTGGCCTCCGATAAAGGAACGTTCAAATTTTCGTCCAACAGAATCCCTCTTGGTATTTGGATATTTGGTTCTTCAATCAAAGGAAGGAGGTTAAATTGAAAGTTCATTGTTGATGGAGGTTATTTAGTGACTTTAATAGAGACTGCATATTTTTTTTTCTGTAATCTGTAGCAGCAACTGGGGCTTTCTCTAATCTATATATTCGGTTAAAAAATACCACAGAAAGGATGATAGACAACAAGTTTGTTAATATCTGATTGTGATTATTACAAAGATTGATTGGTTGAGTTCTAGGTGTTTTGAAAGGTCAGATTCTCAGTACAAATACAGTGTACTCACAGGGGACGTGTATTTGACGATGAGATATTCAAATTGGTACAGATATCAATGTATCTCATGATTAATCGAAACAAATTTCGAAGACAACTATTTGAACAACACTCAGAGCAAGAATACGGCCAAGAAGTCTAATGATGAATTTCAATGAGGATTCATGAAGGAAAGAAGTCCCGCTCGAAGAAGATATCTTAAGGAGTCAAGATTTTATAAGCTTCAATTACAGGAAACAAATCACAAAGACTTTCTCACTGAGAAGATCCATGGCCACTTGATCATCCTTTAAAATCGTTATATCTTTAGTATAATCATAGCTTGTCTTGAAAAATTCAAGGACAACATTTTTACTATGGGAGAATGACATTTTCTTGATATTTTTACAATCAAATCTTTATTGGCAAGTGAATTCATTTGATACTATAAAAAAACTAGTTATCATGGGATGACCGATTGGAGAAGGATATTTACAAAACCTTAACAAGTTTTATCAGTAGATCAACTGACCACTAATTTGAATTACAAGTTCTTTCAAAATCAATCGAATTAAATATCAGGTTTTGTCAAGTACTCAAAAAGTTTCTCATTGAAACATTTACCAGACTAAAGTATTGGAACAAGCATATCAGCACTTAACACCAAAATATGAGTAGATTGAAGCCAACTCGGTATCTATCTGCTCTTGTGTAGCATTGATTTGAGAATGGCTAAAATCCAAAATTTTCACGGTTTTGCTTTTGGTAACCAATAAGTTTTCAAACCGGATATCACCTTGGACCACTTTGAGTGCATGCAACTTTTGATATTGAGGAATAATTATATCCTCTATGAAGTCTTTAGATACATTTTCTTTGGTAAAGCTGGGATCTCTTTGATTATCCAAATTTTCGAGGAAGATGGTTGGTCCCCAGCATCTAATGTATCTTTTGCCAACAGAGACCGTGCAATCATCAATTGTACAATAACCGAAGCACTTTGGAATCACCGTCCCCGACAAAGATGATAATTCGGTATAGGCTTCAATTTCCCTAACCGACATGTCAATGCTGTTTTGATACTCAGATGTTAATTCTTTGTCGCTTAGGTTCTCGTCACTTGACCAAAGAGGGTCAAAAACCTTAATCGCAATATCTTTATCATTTTTTGATGGTGAAACAAAGGTGTTAGCGGGATCAATGAATTTCATGAACGCTTCAGTGTCAACTACAAGGATTTGTGATAGGCGTCTACCATATTGGAGAAGCTTCTTTGTGATATTCCCTAACTCCAAAATCGCACATGTGTTTAAAGCATCAACATCTAAAACTAGCAGTTTGTCTTGAACTTGAATGTCTTGTGGCATTGAAATTGTCTCATCAGTATCTTTTAGTTTAGATCCTGTCAAAACATCATCGTCATCATCCGTGACTTGTGATTGGTTTTCCTTTTCCCTGATGGTTTTTTTAGCGGAGGAAAATTTGAAAGATGAAAATGATGACAATTTATCCCTTGTATGATCTTTCGAAGACACCCAAGTCTTGATGGAGCTCATCGATCTCATCCTTAGCTTATGATCTCTATTGGTTGATCCCAATTCCAAATCTGAATCCGTAGACTTATCAATTTTTTTCTCTTTCAGTGTTCCACCTTTAGTAGTCGTTGTATCATCTTTCTTTTTGCCAAATGGTGAAAATTTCCGTATACCTAAACTTCTCTTAATGGAGCGTATTGAAGTTTCTGAAGATGGTCGAGAAGTCTTCCTTCCATTTGAAAGTACAGATGGGTTACTTTCTTCAAGGTGCAGAGCAACTTTTTTCTGAAACAATTTAAGCTCATTGATACTGGTGTCATTCACATGAAAAAATGACAGAATCTTTATTCTGATCATTGGATCAGAACTTTTAAGGAGGTATTGTCTGCTTTTTAAATAGATCAGTGGCTTACCGCCAAAAGCTAAATCTCCAACAAATTTTTTTTCACCGACGTTCACAAGCTCTGGATCAATATGAATGAGCAATGTGTCGGTGTAACTGGTAACCATAAGTCTGTTGACACCACAGTAGCAAGCTGTGGTGACAACCTTACGTACCGTCTCTTCCACATCATTAATGTTTCGAGCATTTGAAACTCCGAACCCAGTCACTCGATCAAATTTTAGTTTGAATTTTTTGATATCCCCTTTCACTTTGTTTATTTCTAACCAATCGTAATCAACCAAACCATCACTTTTTTGAGTCAAAATATGATAGACCCCTCTCAAATGCAAAGCAGGGGTCTTGGTTTCCCCAATTGTGGTACAACAAATGACCTCTACGTCATCTTCTCCCGGTCCCTGATTCAGCCCGACCCCGATCACTAAGTCGGGAAAGCAGTGTATACCCATAAACAGTGTTGAGAATATGCCACCATTTGCGAAAATTGTTTCGGTTGGGGTATCGGCAACTTCATCACCACGTATTGATGCACCTTTTTGTTTCGAAAACGAATCAATAGAGCTTACTAGCTCCTCCATTTTGCCCTTTAAGCTGTAATTTATGGGACAGCCAATGATTTTATACAAGTGATCATCTAAGTAATCTTCCACCGATCGTTCAGTTGATGCTTTTGTTTTAATAACTTGACTATAAAGTCCCACCTCTTCAAGATCACGCCACTTAAAGTAATTCCTGTTATAATATATCAAGAAGCTCTCAACAAATGTTTCATAAAACTCACCATCATCACCTTTATTTTCTTTGCAGATACTTGTTGTAAAATGAGATGAACTTTGGAAAGACCGATAGGGAATATCAAATTTTCTACCTTTGATGGTGTACGACCGTTCCATTATCTTTGGATTTGTTGACCCCTCAACATTGGAGGAACTGCTTTTCCGATCAAATGTCTTTCTTAAGGTGGGTAATGGTAAATTGAGAAGTGCGATCCTTTTGTTCTTCTTAGATAATGATTCAAGTATAGTGTCTTCAGACAGAGGTAAATTCAAGTTCTCATCTAACAAAATACCATTTAGTAGCTGGACATTTGGCTCGTCAACCAAGGGAAGGTGGTTAAATTGAAAGTACTGTGACATTGTTGATGGTGATTATTGAGTTACTTCAACAGGACCCTTTATTGTTTTATTGCATGTTTTTTTTTCTGTAATCTGTAACAGAATCTATAACTAGGGCTTTTTTTAATCTATATATTTGATTAAAAAAATACCACTAAATGGATTATAGACATCAGGTTTTTATGAAAGATGTTTATCTCTGATTGTGATTACTACAAAGATTGATTGATTGAGTAAAAATATTGAAAGATCAGGTTTCAGTGAAAATGAATACCGTATATTACAGGGAACTTTATGTTAGACAGTGAGATATTCAGATTGGTACAAAGGTCTCTATATCTCATCAGTAATCGAAACATAATTCGAAGAGATCAGACTGACAACACTCAGAGCAAAAAGCTTAATGATGAATTTCTCGGTGAATCCAATAAAGAAAGAGTAGACTCGCTTCATCAACATAAAATTTGATAAACTACAATTACCGGAAACAAATCACAATACCTTTTTAGTTGAGGAAGATCTATTAGAATTTTTGAGATGACAGGTTACTGATTATAAAGACTCCATGATGATTTCCACTGTGGATACAATTAGTGGAAAATTGTATGATTGAAAGGATATTTTGAAACATAATATGAACGATGACTTGAATCGCATTTTTATACATATGATTTGTTCGAATCAAAATTTGAAAGTTATGCAAAATCATCGGGGAATGAATGAGTTGAGAACACTCAAGTGCATATAGTGATAATCATCAGATCCATCGTTTGTATTAGATGTCTCTAATTGTTTCTCTCTTTATAGTGTCAAATTAATTGACAAATTCTGTTATGTGTTTTTTTTTTCTGTAGTTATTATAAAATCTACAAGTGTAAAAAACCACAAGCAGGTACTATAATACAATAACGGTAAAACAATTCAACTAATATGTCAATTGAAGTATTGAATGCTTCAAGTAATATAGAGACTTCCGTATGTTTAACGTAGTACTTGTCATTGGTACAATTATTTACTAACAGCCTGTTGCCATAACAGCCAATAACTAAAGATGAATTGATCCATGTGATAAACTCACAAGAGATATCATTGACATCGTTGCACGATTCATTGATGGAACCAATTTTGAAAGAGTTAATGTCAAAGTCTTCAAAACACAAATATATAACTTCAATCACTGTATTGAATCCAGAACAAGGTCCAGATGTGAAGAATGTTGTTGGTAATGTTTGGGATGATTTGAAAGATGGTTTTATCATATTACAAATTGAACAAAACGGTTTGAAAATCATTCTTAATTACACATGGGTTTACATAGGATGAATGTATATATCATTGAACAAAGATTATGAAACATTTATGAACTAAATATGTAATGTAATTCGTGAAAAGAAGAGTAAAAAAATGCTGAGAGAAACGGAATAGATACAACACAAAACTTGAAAACAAAACCGATATTTCTTCATCGCATTTGATCACGCTTGAATTCTTAATATGAAATTAATGACAACGGCAACCAATAAGAAAATCGACAACATTGTAGGTCCAAATCTATCATCATATGGACCACTACCACGCCTCCTTATAGCATTTGCTCTCCAATGATAAGTGATCAATGCATAAAACATAGTAGCCATTGATATCAATGTGAATATTCCTGCGCTTATTCTACCGATCTTATCACCAAAGTTTAATAATCCAACACCTAATGATCCTAATATCACGGTGAAATTCAACCATGATAAGAATGTTCTTTCATTGGCAAAGAACACTTTTGGCTCTACTCTGGTTGGTAAGGCTATCCTCTTTCCTGGGGCTGATTGTAGTAATGGGGCAGATGACATGGTGTAGATAAAGGAGATATGTTTATGTGTAAATAGATAGATAGATAGATAGATATCACTACTATAACCGAGTTTTATAAAAAAATTTGATGTTTTTTTTTTCTGTGCAACAAACAGCAGCATTTAATTATAGACACGTGCGTATACTTAGTACTTGGACATGTAGGATATTCTCAAATCATCTCCAATCAACTTCAAAAAGTTTTGTTGGTTCATCTCACATTCATTCATTATCAACATCACTTTCTTATCACTCATGCCTCCATTCTTCAAGATATCTCCTAACAATCTAATGTTGAAATCGTTGAAATCTTGCAAGTAAACTTGATTGAATTTTTCAATGATTAATTGTTCATCTTTTATATCGTCCAATATTTCGAAAATGATCTCAAAGATTCTGAAATTGCCTCTAATGGTTTCTGTATTCATGAAATTTTGGAAAAATTCAATCAACTTGGTAACATCACGTCTTAGACAATCTGCAATTTTTTTCATATTGAATTTTGGTAATTTCTTCAATTGTTGTAAATAACCCAATATAACTGTATGTGAGAAGCAATCTTCCAAAACCAGCTCATAGATTTCCTTGTGCATTTCTACTTTGAATTCTTCAAAATACTCTTGTAATGTATTTGTCAATTGTTTGATCAAATCATCACCGGTGGAATACCATACTTTGGTAAATATCTTATCGAAAATTGGTGAAACATCTGTTTGAATCAAATCTAACAAGGTATTTTTAACAACTTCACTTACATCTATTGATTTTTCAATGATGAAATTCATCTTTGACCTTATTTCCTCTTTATGTTTCGAATGGACATAACTAGAAAATTTATTGCTTAAACTTTCAATGATGTCACAACCATTGATTTGATCGTTACCAACAGCGATCAAATATTCAATGAATCCACCACTTATTTCCACATTAGGTTGTGTCAATGATCTGTGATATTTGGCCAACTCCGTGGTAATCATCTTTTGCCAAAATGAACTTCTCTGTACCAACAATGTTACAAAATGTTCAATAACTCCAATTAAAATTTTCAGTTCACCAGATCCAGCTGCAAATTCCAGCTCTTGTGAAAACATTTGGAAAACTGTCTTGGAATCTTGTAAATAAAATAATCCTTCTCCATCTGTATCTGGTGGAATAGTTCTACTTATAAATAATTTCGATTCCAGTTCCAAGACAGCAGACATCCATCCATCGGTCTTTGACGTGATCAAATGTAAATAATCCTTCAACAATTGTGATTTGGACTCTTCTCCAATAATGGAGATATTTTCCTCTTTTGACAAGTTGAAATATTCCTTCATCTTTTGTTGATTTTCCCTATCAAATCTCAAGATATCCAAAATTATTATTGATTCCGGTTCCAGTTCGATCAATTCGTTCAAAATTTGATTCAAATATTTATAATACCATGAATAAACAGTCTGGAAAACTTTCCATCTCTTGGGGAATAATGCCAGCTCAGATGTGTAAACTTTAGATAAATCCGAGTATATCCAGTCCAAATTTGTCAATATTTCAAATTTATTTTCAACAAATGTTTCGATACAATTATTAAAATTATCCTTCACAGTATCTTCAAGACCTTTTAAAAACAACTCCTTATAATTTCTTGGTGAAGTTCTATTACAATGTTTCAACAACATGTTATTTTGATCTCCTCTTTCCTTTATCAATTTTTGTATTATTGACAATTTCAAATCTTCCTTCTCTTCATACTCTATAATTTTAACCAATCTAATAACCAATGAATTATTTTGCTCTCCAATACTTTCCACCAATCCATTAATGATATCATTAAGCATAGAATCAAAACTATCTACAACTTTTTCCAAATTGACAAAAAATTTCCGTATCGTCCTTTGATCATCACTATTCGATTTCATCGAGTACAGCTCTAACTTATCTTTGAAATCTCGCAATTCGTTCAATTTGTAATGTATCA
>PPKU02000136.1:0-22391 GCA_003706265.2 Nakazawaea holstii | reverse complement strand
GGAGCTGGAACAACAGATGTTGGAGTGTGGTATGGAGTCTTTGAATCAACGATGACAACTGGACCACTTGGACCTGATGATGTGAATGTGGAATCAAAAGAAGCTGGAACAACAGATGTTGGAGTGTGGTATGGAGTCTTTGAATCAACGATGACAACAGGACCACTTGGACCTGATGATGTGAATGTGGAATCAAAAGAAGCTGGAACAACAGATGTTGGAGTACTGTATGGAGTCTTTGAATCAACGATGACAACTGGACCACTTGGACCGGAGGATGTGAATGTGGAATCAAAAGAAGCAGGAACAACAGATGTTGGAGTACTGTATGGTGGGTCCTCGACAATTATTTCTCTGCTTCCCCCAGGTAAAGTAGTAGTAATGGTACTAGTGTAGGTGTTGCTCCATGTTGAAGTTGTTGTAATTGTAGAATATGGTTTCTCAACTTCGACACTCAATACACTACCGGTTTGACCTGATGGGGTTACTGTGACAGTGTTCGATCCCGTCCATTCTTCTGTAGTTGTAGTGGTGTACTCGTAGACAGTTGTAGCAGAGCAGCTGCCCTCATTGGATAACTGATTTGGCAGCTGATATATGGTGTCAGCAAAAGAAACGTTATTTCCATCAGAGTTTAAAATCAGGTAGTCTAAAATAGCACGATTGATTCTATTGGCATATACTAATCTGATAGGATAGTAGTAGTTTTTTTCAAGATAGATTTTGGATGACAGATTACCACCAACTCCGAACAAATTGTAGTTATCAACAGCATCAGATGAAGAACTAGTCGAATCGCAACAATCGAATGCTGCTGATGATCCAAAGAAAAGCATAGCATCGTCGTCAGTATTATATAATTCATTCGTGTAGAACCCACTGGTAGGTGGATAAAAGTAACCAGTCAATTCAACCAAAAAGTTAGTAATTGGAACTGTCTCACCATAAACTTCACCAGTATGTTGTTGATCATCTATGACTCCGTAATAAATATATGGATCTGTCACAGCTGTAGCGGTTGCGGTAGGTGTCCCTGTTTTATAACCAGTAGCCATAAATGTGGGGTTAAGGTCAGCGGTATCATCGAACCCGTAGGAATAAAATTTTGCATTGAACCCTTTTGTAGTTGGTGTTGATGATAAGGAGCATCCATAAGCATTATCTTGTTCTCCACCATCTCCGGTTCCACTGCTTGCTGCATGTCCTAATGAAATGCAACAAGATAGAGCTTGCAAAAGTAAAACTGATCTAAGTGGCTTCATGATAATTTGATTAAGAATTGAAACCGACCCAAAACCATCAAAGATTCATGCAATCAAATCGATATATATATATATCAATATATCATCTTAAGAAACACGAAGAGAATAATAGGAAATTGCATGATAATTTTGTATATTGAATAGCTTCTCCATTTCGGTTGACATACAAATTAGGTTCCAGTATTCGTAATTAATAAATTGGATACTGCTGATAACCTTAATCTGGCATTTTATGAACGTTACTATTCTCTCTGTTTCAATTTCCAGTTGTGAGCATACTAATTGGGCCTTTTAGGAATTATTCTGCGTTTCGATATCCTAGCTTTAGCTATACCAATTGGGCCTTTTAGGAATTATGCTGCTCTACACCAATTAATATCCTACCACTGGCAACACTAATTGGGCCTTTTAGGAAATTCCTGTTTTCACATTCCAACATCTTAAGTCTTGCTATACTCATTGGGCCTTTGAGGGAATTTTGATTTCACATTTCAAACTATTGGCTCTGATTATACTGATTGGGACACTTCAATTTATCAGCTCTGGTTATACTAATTGGGTCTTTTAGGAGATTCCTGTGCTACACCATTTAACATTCTGACACTGGCAATACTAATTGGGCTTTTTAGGAAATTCTTTGATTTGAATAATCAGTTTACAGTTTACCCATTCTGTCGATACTAAATGAGCGTTTTGCGTGGGAGAACAGATTGAAATTTTTCCTGATTTAACTAGCTAAGACATTCTTAGTACTTCCCGAACTGCAATAAGACTAAAAGGAAAATCCGAAATCTTAGCGCTTGTGACATACCCTTCTTGATTAATTACTAGCAGAAAGCCAATTGGAGAAGTTCAAACATTAAAGCAGAAAATCAAATACAGAAGCTTAAATAATTCAATACAACTTCGAAGGGGAATAATTGAATCTGGTTGGTGATGAACTGAAGATGTAAGATTTTTATTATAACTTTTTGTCATTTTACTAAATCAGGATCAGATATAGATTGCAGTGCCGTTTAATCTCAATCCCATTTTGTGTTCTTATAGATGTTGTTTGTAATCTCGTTGAAAAAATATCGAAACATACCAATTTTACGGCAAACTCAACCACCGCACTCATTTGGGTTCGGCCCTCACCTTAATACAGTAGTATCAGTAGTGGATCACTGCGGGATTGATCAACAAAATCAATTTTATTGTCATACAAGATCTGCCTTCGGCCATCACAGTTTGCCGTTCAAATGAAAGAAACACCCTAAAAATAGTTAAACTTAAGGAAAACACTCAAAAATTGAAAAACTGTAATAAATTAAATGTCTTAGATCCTCAATTCTGCTCTTAAATGATCAAGCAAAAAAAGTGTCTTACATCCTTCATCTGGATATCTGCTGAGGCCCCACATGAGTATGTCTCAAGATCCGCCTCTGCCGATCACAGTTTGCCGTTCAAATGAAAGAAACACTCTAAAAGTAGTTAAACTTGAGAAAAACACTCAAAAATTGAAAAACTGTAATAAATTAAATGTCTTAGATACTCAATTCTGCTCTTAAATGATCAAGCAAAAAAATTGTCTTACATCCTTCGTCTGGATATCTGCTGAGGCCCCACATGAGTATGTCCTAAATACTAAATAGCCCATGCCAGAAAAGGTTAGTAACCTGTTTTGGTCTTGTAGAACAATTCTTCTTTTCAGAAATATCCGGAACCTCATTAAAACCGGCCCATTTTCGAAAAGAGGGGGCCCATCAAGATCATCCATTGTACCATACATATCAACCTATACTTGATAAAAGACCCGCTATACGACAAGGCCAGAAAATCTTTATCATCTCCAATTTCCTCACTGGATCTTTTACGTCTGATTGGTGGTTGTGCTCGCAGTGGTGGTTATGCTGATTTAGTTGATTATATTTTATAGCATTCATCGTCAAGGGTTTTGTCCTATCAGACACCGATGATGACCTCTGCGTTTGTGTTTGAATACGAGTTCGCGATTCGTTTGTCGTTGGAGTAGTCTTTTCGGGTCAGTAGAGTTCAAGCAAACAGTGGAAGGTTCAGGACTAAAATGTTTGAATTTAATTGTTATTGCCATCTTAGAACCATCAACTTTGGAAGTTTGTTAGATTGATTTTTTATGTGAAAGCTTTTTCAAAGCTCGCAGTTGTTGTTTATCATGTCATACCATATCTAGATTTGACTTACCCTCGCTTTGATAAACCGGGTAGTTTTGATGCTTGGCTGGTCGCAGATGTAGCGGTCCAAGTGGACTAAGATGTTTGCTTCATTTTTGTCATGGTTGCTTTTCGTCTTGATAAGGCTTCTTTTGCTGCTTGTATTGCTGCTTTCAATATCGCCACTGCAGGAGAGTATTGAGGTTGTTGTGATATAATATTGGTGTTGATTTAGGAAGTTGTTGTTTAAATGGGTTAGTTGAGATTTGCTTTGATTGTTGATTTGAGACATTGCAAGAGGGCATTCTTGCTACGAAGATTCTGGAAACGGGTGGCAATACCCCCTATTTTATCTGGGCAAGAAAACTGGCATATCTTATTGTCTTATTATTGTTACTAATTTAACTTTATCTAACTATATTTTGTGCTAACTTATAACGTTGGATAATGATTCTTGTTTAGATTTTTTTTTTTTTTGATTTTTTTTGTACCAAACAGCACACATCTCTATGAAGATAAAGACTGTTGCAGAAGATTATATATGTTACATGCCGCTTTGCCAAAATATAAGCATTCAGTAATAAGACAAAGTGCAAAGAAGTATATAACTAATACAGAGTAGAGAAAGGAAACAAGTCAAGCTTTTCACACATACAATTTTTTTTCAACTATTTTAATACAATACAAACCCAACATGATGACATCAACTGGCAAACAAGTGACAACAACAACAACAAAAACAACAACAACAACAAACACATTAATCTTGCTTCTGTCCAAGGATGAATTATCATCTCCTGATGATGAATTCTTCTCCACGGTCAACTCATTAATCAACGATGAAAACAAATCTGAATACATCAATTTGATCAAACTACCCTCATTACAACGAATTATCATCATCTTCGAAACACATCTGTTATGCAACGTTTGCTTCCAAATGCTTAGATCGCATGGTTATAAAGTATCATACTCCGTCGTTGACACCAAGATCCCAGAATCAACGTATTTACAATTACCGGATCCGGGGAAGAAATATATCATCTCACCACCGCCTTCACCACCAGTAGGTTGGGTTGATCGTCCCGAGGATGGACCGAATTTCCAAATCATTCATAATCCACTGGAATTAACAGGTTTGTTGTTCAAAAGATTAGGTCATAGGATCGAGCATTACAATGACGATAACGATGAGAGTACACAACAACAAAAGCAAAAGCAAAAGCATAGATATATTCATAATCATCAAGATTTCATAAATGAAAAGGGACAATTGGAAATACCCAAAATTTTACTCGAAGAATTGAATGGGAATCCAATAATAATATTAGATCCACTGCCCGATATCAATGATATGAAGAATGTTGATGGTGTTAGCGTTAATAGGATAAAAACTCCGATGCCTCCTCCATCATCATGAATATGACCAGCAACATAACCAACAACAAAAACATAATTTCTCGCTTGCTTGCTTGCTTGCTTCCTTGCTTCCTTGCTCAGTTGCTCGCTCGCTATTGATTAATTGATTGACTGTGATTATCATGTCCATATACATGTTGATGCGAAATTGTATACATACTGACACAGATGAAGATATCAAAATAGATATAAAATGCATTCAATTAAAATATTATCTAAACGTCTTCTTCAAGTCTATATAATCATATAGGTAAACATACATACATAGATATAATACAACATCAATTGGTATTAGTCTTCACTTTGACCAAGTCCTTCAACAAACTATCATAAGTCTCATTAATAGCGGCACTCTCGCCAGCCTCTTTATCGACAAGTGAATCTTCATCTTCTAAACTCATAAGACTATCAACGTCATCATCATCATCATCATCATCATCATTCGCACTTGCTACAGAATCGACATCAGTCACATTCTCGTCATCGACATTATCGTGAGTGGTGTTATTAATATCGTGGTTGGTGGTGGTCGGGTTGTTATCATCACCATCATGCGAGTCTAAATGACGCTTGTTCAGCAGTGTGTTTTGATCAGTGATGGAATTTGATGAATTGGAACCGGTATCTGACTTGGATTTGGCAATTTCATCCAATTTCAATGAATTTAATTTTCTTCTCAAATTATCAATGTTCAATTGTTGATTCTTTGGTATTGGTTTCGATGATGTCAATGACGATTTCCTGAAAACTTCTTCTAATGATATACCTCTTCTCTTTATTTGTGTCAACACTTCGGTGACTAAATTCAAATCAACTGGGTTTAATAAAACTTTTTTAATTTCTTCATCATCCATCATGATTTGATTTTCAATTTGATCTCGATCATGATGACTTATCAATGATTGTAATTTTAAAACTGATCCTTCACCTCTATCTAAATCTCTTAATGATCTTGATGATGAATTTCTTGATATTGAAATTTTTTCAGAAACGTTATCATTTTTCAATTCAACATCTGCAGGTTCCTCTTCTTCCTCCACTCCTTGCAAAGTCTTATTATTACCATTGGAAACATTTGTCGTTTCTGCATTTAATAATTGTGATGTTGTATATTGGGAAATATCATGAGATACATGGTTAAATCTTGTTCCAATTAATGATAAACCCTTTTCCAAAGCGGAATCAAGAAAACACAATCTTATCAAACTTTCCTTACCTTCTAAATTCAATTGATTCTTTGTTTGTAATCCAAATAACAGTTGAATAGTTTCGGCAATTTGTGATTTGATTTGTCTTGCATTTTTCAAAAATTCTTCAACTTCTTTATTATTTTCTTTACTTGAATTATCACTTTGTAATAATTCCACCATTCTCTTTGATATACTATCTGTACTATGTGGATCTGTAGATTCCTTTGAAGAATTTTTGTTACTTGTTGAATACAAAACTTGTTCCATATTTCTCATTGTATACAATCCGATTTTTTCTTTCAAATCTGGTGAAACTTCATCAAATTCAATATCCAATGTAAAAATAGTTGATGAAGCTCTCAAGGCATTCACCAAGGCAATTGTTGACACAGTGTCAAGATGATTACCTAACAAAGATATGTAATTTAAACGTGAACATAAAGTTAACGTTTCAGCAACGGTGACCAATGTCTTTGAATCTAAATCATTTGAATCCAAATGAAGTCTAACTAAACTTGGGAATAATGGTAAGTATGAAAAGATATCATCATTCATCTTGGGGAACAATGATTTATTATTTGATAAATCCAAAAATTTCAATTTTTTCAATTTCGATAATGAAGGTATTAATTTTCTAGTATCTTGATTTGGTTTCAAATTTGTTGAATTCAAAGAAAGGAACATCAATTTTGAAGTTTCAAAATGTTGCTCTGAAAAATTTGTGAAATGAATCAAACCTTGTGATAAATCATTATAACCAATATCCAACCCCAAGATACTATCATTATTTTCCAATAATTTGGCAACGATTTCAATCTCTTTCAATGTCAATTCATTGTATGCCAATCCCAATTTAACAGTGATCAAACTAACCGCTTTTTCAATGAAATTCTTGAAAACATCAAATTTCTTGATTTTACAACCAGATAATATGATTTCTTCAATACCACCACGCGCTATTAATGTAGCTGTCATCAATGACCAATCCATTTCAGATCTATCATCTTTAGAAGACTCCATTCTCTTGACTGTTGAACGTTTGGCAGTTTCTCTTAATTTTTGTGTATTGACAGAAATAGATGGACATTGTGTTAAATCTAATCTTCTCAATCTCTTGTTAACGGATAAGAACCAACATAAAAGTTTCCAACCTTCTTCATTGATTGGAGTATTTCTCAATGAAAGTTTTTCCAAATGTTTTTTGTAAACTAACAGACTCAAGATGATTCTAAACATTTGTTCACTCAATTCAACACCATCTAATGATATACATATGATTGGAGCAATTCTAATGAAATCACTAAATGCTAATACTTCAATCAATGAAGGTTTTGGATTTCTTAATTGTAACACTAATAATGGAGATGTTGTTCCTTTTGGAATTTGTTTAACAATAGCAGGAATTGGTAAAATTTCTCTTAAATGACAACATCTTGTGTATAATTCATCCAATTGTAATTTAACCGCTGGTGTATCCATGATATAATGACCATTATCATCATATTGTTTATGTCTAGAAACCATTGGTTTATCGATTCGAACTTCATTTTTATGCAGGAATTTACTATCATCAGTTTTTTCCTCTATTGGCTTATCATCGTTATCATCATTTGCCATTCTTTCTTCAGCAGCTTTCCTTTCCTCTGGTGTCAAGATTCTTAAATGACCTGAACCTCCAACTACAACACCACCACCATTATGAGCTTGTAATTTCTTCTTCTCTTCTTCATTCAATTCACGAATCTTAATAGTTCCATCTCTCATAACTTCAACGTTACCTTCTCTTGGATGTCTAGATGGAATTTGTTGAGGTGGATCATGGACAAAGACATCGGCAGCAAATGCAACTTTTCTCAATGGTTCAATTTTTTGTAAATATAATATTGGAGGAATTCTAGCCTCTTTGTTTGCAACATTACTTGAAGATATATGAGCAACATAATCAAAATCATCTTCTGTTGATTGCGGGTGTTGTTGTTGTGGTTTAGAAAAAGTTGAATGATGTCTTCTCAAAAGTCCAAATTTACCGGATTGTTGTTGTTGCTGTTGCTGTTGCTGATCAGATGTAGGTGATTCATTTGAAACTGAATTTATTATTGCAGGAGGTAATGGAGATACTGGTGGATGAGGTGGGATTGGATTACCAGCTTCATCTAACTTTGGTGGTGCTGTAGAAATATGACTTGAAGATGAAAAATTGGAACCAGATTGATTGATATTATTAATTCCCAGTGTTGATTGTCTTTTTTTATTATAATACTTCAAATATTCTTCTAATTTTGGATCAATTGATGAATTTGGAGGAATAGTCGATGTTGTTGCTGATGGAGTTGGAGATGCTGAATTTATTGACGTTGAGGAATTCTTATGATTTGGAGTTGGTGATTCCGTTTTGGGATCAGACGGAGTTGAATCTGAAGAGGAAAATAATTTTTTGAAAAAACCCAATTTCTTAGGCTCTGAAGCCTTTTTCAATGAAGATATCGAATGTGATCTAGTTCTTGCGATTGGCTGTTGTTGGGAATTTGAAGAAGAGAATGACTGTTGAGATATATTTGTTGAAGTTTTCTTCAATGCATAAGTTGACGGTTTGCGATCACCTTCTTCTAAAGTTCTACTTCTGTGTAATGGATTTGAAGCAACAACAAATGGTTTTTCTGTATTTAAATCGTGATTAGAAGTATCGAACGATGGAGGAGGAGTTGCTGTTGCTGATTTTTGTGCCAATACATCCGAACCATCACTAGCAACAGTTGCCGATGATTTAGCATCTAACGATACGGGGGTCTTTGTTGTCGTTGTTGTTGTTGTTGTTGAGGTAGCGGTGGTGGAGTTTGATGATGGTAGATGATTATTGTCTATATTTTTGGTTCTTAAGAACCAATCAACGTCATTATTGGAGACACCTTTTAAAAATTTTGAAGCATCTTTTTGTAATTTGGCTCGAAGTGCCGATATCCCGTCTTCATCTTTATCAAATCTAGGATGATGAGGAGACATAATTTATTGAGCAATTAAAATTGAAGAGTGTCAAGTGATTATGATGAAGTGATATGGATAGGGATAACAATAAGCCAATGACTTGAATGATGGATCGATGATGATGTATATAAGAATATATCGATAAGCATCAATAACAACAAAAGAGGAATTCAGAAAATGGAAACACAAAAAAAAATAAAAAATAAAAAATCAGATGGATTTGAAGCAGTCGGTAAGTATAAGAACTATGTACCCTATATGGATATATACATAGACAGAGAGAGAGAGAGAGAGAGAGAGAGAGAAGGAGAGAAGGAGAGGGAGATTATAGAAGAGTATATATCTAATGGTCTAGTGGCAACAGATTCCTAATAAAGATGGATACATATAGATATATGTTTATCGATGCTACTTCTTTGACGTTTGTTATTGTTCTTGTGTATCGGCCCATTCTCTCCTTGTGTGTTACCGTTTTGGGCGGTATTGAGTTTCTCGTGCACTTGCATCTGTAATAGGTAATTAGAGACCGCCCTATATTGCCTTTCTGTAAGTAGTAATACGATACAGCCCCTGTACTATAACCTAAAGCGGTATCTAAGGACCGCCCCAAATCGGTGTCAGCTGACGAGCGTCTGGTGGTGGACGCTCAGCATTCATTTGCGCTGGTGTTGGTGGTGCGAAGAATTGTGGTCTTTTCCATATATATTAATATATAAATTGATTCCATTCCCATTTATATTTATACATACACATTTATATATATTTATATATACATTTACACACACATAACACAATGCCTAAATTAATCTTAGTTAGACACGGTCAATCAGACTGGAACGAAAAAAATTTATTCACCGGTTGGGTCGATGTCCAATTATCTGAAATTGGTAGAAAAGAAGCCGGAAGAGCTGGTGAATTGTTGAAAGAATCCGGTTTAAAACCAGATATCTTGTACACTTCTAAATTGACAAGAGCCATTCAAACTGCTAACATTGCCTTGGAAAAATCAGACCGTTTATTCATTCCTGTCAAGAGATCATGGAGATTAAATGAAAGACATTATGGTGATTTACAAGGTAAAGATAAAGCTGAATCATTGAAACAATTTGGTCCAGAATTGTTCCAAACTTATAGAAGATCATTCGATGTCCCACCACCAGATATTGCCGATGACTCAGAATTCTCCCAATTTGGTGATGAACGTTATAACGATGTTGATCCAGCTGTCTTGCCAAAAGCTGAATCATTAAAATTGGTTATCGAAAGATTATTACCATACTGGCAAGACGTTATCAGTAAGGACTTGTTAGACGGTAAGACAGTCATGATTGCTGCCCATGGTAACTCCTTGAGAGCCTTGGTTAAACATTTGGATAACATTTCAGATGCCGATATCGCTGGTTTAAACATCCCAACTGGTATTCCATTGGTTTATGAATTAGATGACAACTTGAGACCAACCAAACCTTCTTATTACTTGGACCCAGAAGCTGCTGCTGCAGGTGCTGCCGCTGTTGCCGCTCAAGGTCAAAAGAAATAAACTATATAACACACTATATATACATTATATGAAAGTATAAATCTATTATCTCACACTTTGTAGTTGTTTTAAAGACCAAAAAGACAACAAAAAATATTGCTAAAAAAAGATTAAAAAAGTTTCTGCTGTGTATATAGCAGGTTTTGGTTAGAGGGAGATGTGTTAAGAGTAAATATTATATCATGTCAAGAGAATTGGATATAATAACAAAGGCCAAACTAACATTCACCAAGTATAAGACTTTGAGAGACTTGTCATCACTGGTGTTATCAAATGAATACAATGAAAAATCATTAAATTTCTCACGTATCTTGATATGGAAATTTTTGATCATATTTAATGAGAAATCATTGCAAGAGATACCCATTCCACAATTGATCGATACTCAAGTACATAATTTGACAAGGCAACGAACTCAATTCCAAAAGGAATTGAACAATTGTGATATCCCCTGGGATCATTTACCCCGTGATTCCATATATTTCCAAGAACAAGTTTTGTTAGAACTGGATATTGGTACCACGAAGCGTACACCGGTATTAATAGACCCATTGACGCAGGATCCAGTACGGGATAACGATTTCCATTTACAATTGATCATCTTGGACGTGGAGAGGTTATTCCCGCAAGAGCCAGAGTTATTCGTTGAGAATTTCACAAATAAGAAGATGGTTATTGAAGTTTTATATTATTATTACATCAAGAATGGGATTTATAGACAAGGGATGCATGAATTGATTGGATTCATTTTCAAATCATTTATCAATGAAACGTTGTCATTACCACCGAGGAGTCAATACCATGAACCTTTGGAATTACAATTATACAACATTTATGATTCTCAATACCAACAATGTGATTTATTCATCGTTTTCAATAAATTGATACCTCATATGCTAGATTCATATTATGACGAGACTTGTCTATTGCAAGAATCAATCAAATTTGATTTGAAATTACATGAATTAGATCAAATGTTGTATCACATCTTGTTAACTAAATTGAAAATACAAACACCAATTTGGATACTACGATATATGCGTTTAGTGTTATTACGAGAATTAGGTATACAAAAGACATTAATCATTTGGGATAAATTCATTGCATTTGGCAATGATGATATCACCAAATTACTCCCATTCTTCATCATATTGATGTTGTTAAAATTGCGGAATTTCATATTGGAAAATGAACATGATGATATCTTGTATTTATTATTGCATTACCCACTGGATGCAGAATTGACTCAATTAGACGCAATGGTTCAGGATTGTATCTTGTTATATAACTCTGAACTGAATTTGAAAATGTTGTCCAAAATCATGATTTATAAATATTGTCGAGATGATGCCGATAAAAATGATACCTTGTTGCGGAGGAAATTTACTGGTAAACGCTCATCATCGATGAAGAAAAATTCCCTGGATCAGAGACAACAACCACCAGTTGACGATAGCATAGGCGGGAATCAGATCAACGTTGTCAAATCGAAGGATTTCGAAAGGACACGGTTGGAATTGAGATTGGCAAAGAGGGTTAATGATCTTTTGAAAAAAAAATAATATTAATCAATTAACAGTGTATATAACCAAGACCTATATATTCTTCCAATTTAATAACTCCTTTTCAAGATTCAAACACGTTTCTTTATATTCATTCAATTGTCTTTCAGTACGTTTCAAAAGCAACGCCGATTGTGATTCCTTCTTTCTCAAATTTGTCAATTCATCATTCAATTCACTCAACTTGTTATCCAATTCATCATTTTCCTTTCTATACCTTGATGTCAAATATTGTTGTTCTTCATATTTGAATTTCAAATCCTTGGTTAATTTGTTCAAATTGTACATGTTTTGATCTTCATTGATTTTAGATTCTGTTAATTTGTTGATTTTAGATTCTAATTTCTTAACACGTTCTTGCCATGTCGTTGTCATCTTGTCCAATTCTTGCTTATTTTGCAATTCAACTTTTTTCAACTTATCAACCATTTGCTTGTTAAATTTCGTCAATGCCTTGTTCTCTTCAACCATTGTTATAGAATCTTGCTTAAGTGAATTGAAATCTTCAACCAATTTGTCCTTTTGTGATGTAGTTTCTTCCAACAACTTTGACACTCTCAGTGATGATTCACGTTCTTTTGACAAATCATTCTCCAATTCATTTATCGATACTTTAATGGCAATTTCTTCGTTGTTCTTTGCAAGAAATTTCTCAAATTCATCACTAACGGATTTTACTTTCAACTCTAATGAACGCTTAGTATCCAACAATTGATCTCTTTCCATAATAACATCTTCATTGATCGAACGTAAGGCATTCACTTGTGAAACCAAAGTTTCCAATTTATTTTCAACTTCTCGTTGCTTAATACTCAATTTTTCATTCTCCTGTTGCATCACATATGTCTTTTTTTCTAATTCATTTTTCAATTTACTCAATTGCAAAACTTGACCTTCATAATCAGATGCCTTGCTTTTGGTATCATCCAATTCCAAAGAAAGATACTTGATAGTCTTACTCATCTCTGTTTCATGATCCATTCTTTCGTTTAATTCTTCATTCAATTTATTAATCTCTCGTTCATGCGTCTCAGAAGTGGCTGAGGAAGTTGATGATCTAAATTCTTGTTCCACTTCATATTTCTCCTTTAACAAATCAAGACTCTTTGTCAATTTTTGATTATCAAAATTCAGATCTGATAATTTTTGCTCTAAATCACGAATTTTGGAATTCAATTTTATCATTTGTAAATCATTTAATTTGGATTCCTTTTGTAATGTTTCCAATGCATTCTTCATCTCCAATTTTTCCCTCTTTACCATTTCCTCTCCTCTTCTTGCAATTTTCACAGCGGAATCAGCAGCTTCTAACTTGTTATAATATTCATCAGCTCTAGTCTTGTACAATTGCACACTTGATGATAAATCAGAATTACTACCTTCTAAAACATTTATCCTTGACTTCAAAGTATCCAACTCTTCTTCACGAACCGAAGTATTGATACTTGAATGTTTAGATCTTTTCAATTGTGCACTCAATTCATTCAATTTCGCATTCAATCTCAAATTTTCACTTTGAATCGTTGATGATGATCTAAAAGATGCACCGTTTAAAACCGATTGAGTCGAATCCTTTAAAGGTTGTGATATCACTTCTTTCAATTGAGTTTCCAACTCTGTTACTCGAGCTTGAGACATTTCATATTTCCTCTTGTATTCCTCTTCATCATCATCATCGATATCGATATGTGAAATTCTCTTGTCACTGGAATAACGTTGATTCTTATACTGGAGTAACTCTTTTTGCAATGAAATGTTGAGTAATTCAATTCTCTTGTTTGCCCTCTTCTCACTATCAAGTTGCAATCTCAACTCTGCAGCTTCTCTTGAATTTTGCTTAAACTCAACAGACAGTGGACGTGAACTCCAACTCCAACGATTTTCATCGTTATTACCATTGTTGGCCATCATGCCATTTTCTAGTTTGGAAATTTTGTTCATTTCCAGTTTCAATTGTCTATTCTCATATGACTCAGATGCTAATCTTGTCTGCATAAGTGAAACTTCTTCTTTTAAATGTTTGTTTTCCATCGACAATTTGGTCAGTTCAGCTTGCACGGTGGCATAATCATGAGACTGTAACAAGTCTTGTTCTGATGATCCAAGATTATCAATTGAAATTGAGCTTGGTCTGTTTCTCGCTTGGAATGTCAATTCAGCAATTTTAATGTCTAAACTTTTCTTCATCTTCAACAATTGTTCGTTTTCATACTTGAGCGATCTCATTGTTGAACCCAATTCCCCATTCACGTTCCCATTATCAGACGTGAGTCTGTCTCTTAAATCTATAATGGTTTCTTTCAATTCCAAGATATCTCTATCATGAACTTGTTTACCACGGCCAAATTTGACATCATCTTCAATTTTAGAATCTAATAAACTTCGACTTTGAGACAAGTCATGTTGAAGTTTTTGATGTTTTTTAGCCAATTTCTTTAACTCATCGTTAGCATTAGATAATTCCGATTTAACTTTTTCATATTTGGTTTTCAATAAATCACGTTCATTTTCAATTTTACCAATTTTGGATCTTTCATCATCAAGATTTTTCGTTAAAACCTTCAATTTATCTTCTTTTTGTTTGATAACGGAGTCCACTGTGTTATTAGAAGTTTTCAATTTAGATAATTGTAATTGCAAATCATCCTTCTCAGCAATGGCATCTTTCAACTTCTTGCTTGCAATGTTGTAACCATTTGTCTATATTGATTGTTAGTATGAATTTATAATTTTTGAAGAAATTTCCCTTGACAGGAAATAAAATTGGGGATACTTTACCATAGAGCCAATCCATAATTTACATACTGCATTTGCCAATTTTTCTTCAAGTGATTTGGAACTAGCAGCAAAATTTTCTTCTAAATCTTTAATTTTGGATTCCTTCTCTCTCATTGTTCCCTTCAACATTTTGATCTCTTGGGTCAAAGAGGAGAATTCATCCATGGATTTTGAATGTTTCGATTTAACGTTCGACAATTCTGCTGTCAAATTCTCAATTCTACCTGTTAATGAGTCGCGTTCATTGTTCAATTGGTCAACCAGTTTTTGTCCCTGTTGACAATTCTCAGAAGACTGTGTGAATTTTTCTTTCAACTCTTTATTTTCTTCGATTAAATTCTCCAATTCAGTCTTGATTTTTTCCAATTCAGAAACCTTGGTTGCCAATTTTTGTTCCAACTCAATTTCATGTTTTTTCAAAACTTCCAACTCTGATTCCTTGCTTTCCAAAAGCTCCTTCTTCTTGGTCAAACTTTCATTGATTTGATCAACTTTGGAATTGAACTGTTTGGTTTCAGTTTGCATTGATGAATTTTCCTTTTTCAAAACGGTAATCTCTTCTTTTAATTTTTTAATCTTGTCATTAAAGACTTTTTTATCAGCGGAGGCATCTGGGCTTTCCACTAATGGTTTCAATTTCACAAAGAGATTGAACCAAGGATCATTTTTCAACTCATTGAGTTTTTGGAAATTATCAGCAATGACTTGTGAAGCTTGCAATTTCAATAATCTCTTCTTAAAGATATCACGGTTGAGTTTGCCTCTTGATAAAGATTGAAATTGAATCATTATTTCTTCAAGGGTATGTTCCCTCTTTTTTTCAAGCTCGGCTAATACCCCATTTTTGAAAAATAATTTGGTAGTACCAACTTTAAATATTTCAGAATCTAATTCTAACTCTCCCAACAACAATTCACAATTTTGTTTTAGAGCTGAGTTATTGGTTGGTTTGGAAAACAATGATTGGTTCTTGCAAAGAATTCTGTAACGTTCATAAAATTCCATAAAAGATATCCTATTCGGAAATCCAGCCCTGGCTATTCTTATACCTTCCAACACACCATTACAACGTAATTGATCCAAGATCAAGTCATTATCAAACTCACCCAGTTTTTTGTTATTATTTGGTAAGATACATCTAACGAAATGAGGATTGGTTGTTGATAATTGATTCATCAAATCATTCAATTGAGTCTTGTGACGACTGGCAACGGTTCTTAACATTGAACTTTTCTTATTATTATTCAGTTTCTTCTTCGTCAGACCTAAGAGTTCTTGAGCCTCTTCTTGATAAAATGATTTAACAAATTGGTTGTTAGACTTGTTAATAAGAACATCAATAACGGCATCACTTAACGGATCCCTGTTCTTATCAAGCCATCCTTCAATGTCATATTCCACCTCACCAGCGTAATGCTTGACAATGAATCCTGATCTACTCTTGTTTGGTCTATATTTCAAAGCATCCTTCTTTGTGGATTTATTCTTATTCTCCAAGTTTTCATTCAATTTTTCGAAAAATGACTTGTCTGATGAATTAGGCACGATGCATTCTTCATCCAATATGGCAAATATACCAAATTCATTTTTACTCTTCTTTTCAATCAAATCAATAGTTGGAATCAAATCATTACCAAAATCGATAAATTTCCAATTTATATTCTCTTTTAAATATTCATTTTGCTCTAATACAAACATGTGATGATTGAAAAATTGTTGTAATTTCTCGTTGGTGTAATTAATACATAATTGTTCAAATGAATTCTTTGGGAAAATTTCAAAACCGGCAATATCCAAGATTCCAATGAACTTATTGGCAATTGTGGAATTATCATCCAGTTGTTTGATAAAACTTTGATTTATCCCATTGACAATGTATCCAAATATTTTTTCATACAAGGATTTGGAAAGAGCATCAATGGCGAATTTCGCCTGTTTGGAATTCCGCTGTTGTGTTACGAGTTCTCTTCCAGCCTTCACTTTTGGTTTAAGGAAAGAGTAGATGAACAGTTGTGTATCACTTATGTCGAGTAATTTACATAATTCCTTTATCGGGGATGAATCATCTAATATTGCTTGTTTATCACCTTTTGTCTGTGTGAATTCGATATTACCCAACAATAAGATGATTGCCAATACTTTCATTATATTCGCTATCTCTTTCAAGTCGAAATTCACGGTTTTCAAAGCATTTATCAAATGTTTATACTCTTTTTTATCATCAACACCAGGAATGGTGAAATTTGCATTTTTCAAATAATTGTAATTGGAAATTGATCTTTGCAAATTCAATGCTGATAACTCATGATCGGATAATCCGTTCAACAATTGGTAAAAAATGTGATAGTTTCTTTCATTTGGATCTTGTTGAACCACTCTGGATTTTTCTAACAAGTACCATTCGATATTGGCCCCATTCAATTGTTCAGTAACAGGATTGAACTCCAACTTGATGAATTTACCAAATCTTGATGAATTATTGTTTCTCAACGTTTGAGAATTACCAAATGATTCCAATATGGGATTCGCTTCGAGAATCTTTTGTTCAAAATTGAACTCTTGTTCATCTTTCAGATTGTTCGGCGATGTTATAGACGTAAGATATTGTATTATCTTTTTCGTATTTTCTGTCTTACCAGCACCACTCTCACCAGTGACCAATATACTTTGATGCTGCTTGTTTTTGATCAAATTCTGAAATGCATTTTCTGTGATTGCAAAGATGTGTGGTTTGGGTTGGTTATCGTCATCATCGTCGGTGTGACGCTTATGGTGAAATTTTATAAATTCAGGATTGTAAATATCCAACTGCTTATATGGGTTAATCGCTACCAAGAACAAACCTGAGTATGTATATATGGAATCCTCTTGATATCTCAATCCCAAATTATGCAACACAGAAGGTTCATTCAAATAAGTCAATGAAGCCATATTATCACACTTGTCGAATTTCGGAGGATTGACCTTCTCCAATTTGTCTCTTCTCACTTTCACTGTCGTTCCTGTCTTTGCACATTGAACTTCAACGATCTCTTCATCATTGTTATCGGTATCGACAATATGACCTTTTAAAAAAGTATTGGCTTCATCTGGGAACCATACCCATTTTTGTGAAGTGAAACCGACTTCGTCCTCTTTAGATGGGCTCATTATTGGATATAGGTCTTTGTACCTGTGGTATGACTATCACTACAGCTGCAATATATGTCGGAAAAAATAAGCTTCAGTCTCTCTGTGTTTGTAAGTATAACAACATGGGTCTCAGATGAGATTGTTTATATTTCCGTCTCTGCGGTATGTCTGTCTGTGCTCTGTTTACCTATTTCCTCTTTGGGAAATAGAATATTTTCGAGCACGACCTTTTTCTTCTTCTTACTGACACGGGCAAAAGAGAGAGATCTGCCATTTTGGCGTGTGTGTTTTAAGCGCTTACATTATTATGGTACGATCGATCTGATAGGTGCAAAATACGGATTTTCCAAAAAAATGGTTTAATGACATTAATAATAATAATAATAATAGTAATAAAAGTGATGAAATAGTAACTGTGATCATGATGACGATGATAACAATGGTAATAATGGAATTCAAATGGTGCAACCCAAATTGAGAGAGCTTTGTGATTTGTCTCTTTTTAAAATCATATCACTCACTCAACTTAAATATCAATTTAAACCTTATCCACAATCCTGCCTCATGGTAAGATCGATTTGAAGATATCATGAAAGAATTGAGATTAAACATCTCAATCGTGGAAAAAGACCATTGATACTTGTAGAATAGTAATAACAATAATGAAAAAAAAAAAAATTTAAAACACACACACACCTCAAATCCATTTATAACCAGTAATATCAAAATCATCATTCAACACCACTTCATCCACTTTCTCTTCTTCAACCTCCTCCGTGATCCTCAACCCGCCTTCTGCTTTATTTTTAATCTTTTTCTCTTATTTCCTTTGATGCAAATTCAACATTTTTAAGCTGATTCAGGGAATAATTCCTCTTTCAAATCAACACCTAATTCTTCTCTAACACTTTTCAATTCATCCAAGTAAGCATCGTATTGTTGACTGTTTTCAACTTTGTATTTCAAAGCTTCAAAGACTCTGACTGCAGTGGCGTAATCATTTACTCTTCTACAAGCTCTCAAAGCTCTTTCAATAACAGCTGGAGCTGGAACTAAATCGTATGAAAAACAATTGTTTAAAACACGCTAAAAGGGAGAATAATCGTTAGTAAAAACATGGGGTCATGGGAATGAATGAACATATTGACAGAATATACGTACTTGAACTTCAAACAAATCATAAGCTTCATCGAATTCTTTAACGTATCTAGTTGTGAATTCTTCAAAAGTTTCTTCATGGTGATCGGAATATTTTCTAGTGATTATTGTCTTGTTCAAGGATAATAACTTGGCATTGTTGTAAGATGCTCTAGTTAATGTGGATCTAGCAGATGATCTAGCAATTGAACGAAAGGTGTTAGCGAACATTGTATTATGATAAGTTGATTTCAAAAGGTTATCGAAAGTTGGTGTATAACAAAGAAAAATAATATGGTTTCACTTTTTTTTTTTCTTCTTCTTCTTCTTCTTGTTCCTTTGTGTTTGAGTGTACAGAGATTTGTAGTGCGTTTTTTGTTTGTTTCTCAAGAGATTTTTCAAAGAGAAACGAGAAATTGTTAAGCAGAGTTTTTTACAGCGCTGTGATTGGCCAGCCACGAGGGGTAGTGCACAATGCGCACAATGCGGACTAATAGGGAAATACTTGGTATTAATGTACACGATCAATCTCTCTGGTCCCAATACCCAACACCTTCTGTCTTCATCTTTTCCAATGCATAATACCATCTCTGATAAAACTTCACATCGATCTGACTTCTCTGGCATTGTTTTAATGCCCACAACAATGTGCGCGGCTCAGTCAAGGAATTCATACCTTCAGTCTTGATCTTTGTCACGATAACATCACAGAATTCAATGAGCACTCTTTCCCCAATGAAATTTTTCCCCTTGGAATAAATCTTGTCATGTACAAATGATTTGAATTTGACGAGCTTCTCATCTGATGTGAATCTGTTTGTAGACAACAATCCCAATAAATATCCTTTGATTAAGCAATTATCGGTTGCGTCTTTGGTCAAGATGTAACCAAATGATGGATCTAACTCAGTGATAGATTGTATCAATGACGTCTTGGCATTCCCAACCAATTCACGATAAGGAATTCCATGTCTCTTATCAAGATTGAGACCATTTAAGAATCCCATTGATTCATCGTAAGCAACCTCCATTGAAAATTCATTGGATACCTTATAATTAACATAACTGTACAATATCCTTCTCAGCATGGTAATAGCATACTCCAATGTTATCACATTCCTACCCGTTTCGTTGTCAATATCATTCAACACGGAGATTAATAACCTTGACAGAATCTCAGGTTTTAAAATAGTCAAGTTTTCACCATAATCATCTAAAAGTTTATTTCTCAACTCTGTATCGTGTGATCTCATTGCTTGAACCAACAACTTTCTATTGAATGCAATACTGAGTAAAAAACTTTCCCCTGTCTTATTAAATCTGTGAAACATCTTATTATTCCACTTGTTAAGTAACCGTAAATTCACTCTTGATCTTGATGCGAATCTGATCAAGCTTTTTTCAAATTCATGCCTGTTTGCATCTATGAACATATTATTCATTAATACATCATCGAAGATAGGTCCCAAATAAAACTCATGATTAACATGAATCGGTTTTAACGCATCAACCAATGAAAACAACTCATCAAAAGTGATAACCGTTTGTTGTTCCTCTTTGTTATACTCTGTGATGTCAGGTTCAGTAGATTTGGAAAACTCATTGCAGATAACAACACCTATCTTTTGCAATACATACTTATATTGAGCTCTATCAATTTCCAAGAGAAATCTTTTCAATAATTGTAAATCTGAACGGCAATATAACAGAATCTTGGCCAAATAATAACCATTTAATTCCTTTCTGTAATTCCGAATAATATCAAATAGAATATCCGTGTTTCCAAATGAAATAAATTTCTTTATAGCTTCATTGACAACCCCCATATCACGTAACCCAGTAGACTCATGATAATCATAATATAACTTTGTTTGATCATGTGACAACTTCAACACCATCAAATAATGTAAGTCTGACGCATGAAGCTTGAATTCAACCAGCTTCGCAGTCAACACAGGTCTTAAATCTTCTATTGAAAGTGCAATTCTACTCATGACTCCAGCGGTTGATATGAGCTCTTTATCGGCAATGATTTGATCTAAAAGCCTTCTCAATGGTCGTATTGGATGAATCAAATTGCTTTTCTCTTTTATGTAATGCATTTTCGTAAGAACCACTTGTAATTTGATCAACATTGGAAGGTTATCATACCCAATAACATATTGTAATTCATCTTCCAATTCGCTCAAGGACTCAAACTGATGCAAATATTCTTTGGTGATCTTCTCCTTCATCAATTTTCCCAAGTTCACTGTTCTTGTCAAATTCGCAACATCAATAGGAGTACCCAGTAATTGCATCTTGTTCTCATACAATTTCAAAAGTTGTGGTAACACTGCTTGGTTTTCATAAGCGATTAAGAATTCAGCTATTCCAAGATGTTCGTCGCCTGATTTCTTGATAAACATCATTGGTTCCAATGATAACTCCAAGAGCTCATCAAGGGTCCGACAATTCTCCCTCATCATCACACTTACATTTCTGTACCACCGGTGTTGTATCAATCTATTCAAAATACCTGATATCTGTTCTCTGTTCACATTATGCCTCACTCTTAAATAATATTTCAAATAAGTTTGTGGATATTTCTTGAATGAAAATGGTTGTCTCAATAATAAGTCCAATTTCTTGTGCGAGTCTGAAGTCAGTTTGAGTTTCCTATCCTCATAAGATGAAAGATTATCATCACATGTCCTCAAATACCGTACAAATGATTCATCTTTTAGCGTGACCCTTTCCAAGTAGGAATCGAAATGGTCATTGTAATTTGAACCAATATCTTCCGGCTGAATCAATGCTTGGGCTTTGCTTAAAGTATTCATGATCAATTGCTCTGCAAAAGGCCGTCTCATCCCTATACTGTTATCTGAGCCAGCCATATCTTGTTGGAACACTCTTGGAGTATTATCATCCGAGTCAGCAACATTTGGTTGGAACACTCTTGAAGCTCTATATTCAGATTCAAGTCCGATACACCTGAATGAAATTCTGACGGGCACGCCAATCCTAATTGAAGTTAGTCTTTGAAACATAAGTTGAATAAATAAATAAATGAATAAATAAATAGATAAATAAATAAAATGAAATAAATAAATAAACTAGCGATCAACTGGCAATATTACCTGGTTAGAAGATCAATAAATAGATGTATAAATAAATAGTTCAGATAAAGTTGAATAAATAAATAGATCAATGTGTCAAAGCATCAACCAGTAGTC
>PPKU02000135.1:0-22710 GCA_003706265.2 Nakazawaea holstii | reverse complement strand
CCTCTGTCAATCCAACCAAAAACCGGATAGCAAACATTCCATTGAGTGATGTACAGGACACCATACAAATTGTCAATACTGACCATATGATTTCCAAACCTCCAAGATAATATCTTGCTGAAATTCTGTGTAAGATCAAATTTGAAGGAATTTGTCCAATGACATAACCTGCAGTCCACAAAGATGTCATTGTATTATATTGATTCTTCTCCATATTATAATACTCGTTCATACCATTGATATAAGCAGTGGAAATATTATTCGAATTTAAGGTTTTGATGAAATAACCCAACATGGATGATGATAATAAGAAAAAATCCAACTTTAACAAGAATTTCCTTTCATCTGGATGTTTATCAGCTGAATCCCATAAGAAAATTTTAGCCTTGTATTGCCACGAAGCACGTCTTTCAAGCTCTTCAGGAGTCAAGTGAACAGTTAAATCAATCAAGGGTTTTGAATCATCTATAACTGAGTCGGTAGAAGTAGCATCAATTGAATGTTCATAGATATCAGCTTCATTTTTGTCACCAATCTGGTGTGCTGGTGGTGTTGATGACACCTCCTTTTCCAAATGTTTCCCAAAGAGTCTACCGAAAACCATCTCTTAAATTTCAACGTTTGAATGATTGAATGGATATAAGATGAGCATTTTTGAAGATCGACATTCGGACTTGTATTTATAAGTTTGAAAAATTAGAGTCATATCGATTAGCCGGTTGCCAAACTCTTCTCAATTATTGTCCTGAAAAGCGTGCATGCCACAGCTTTTGATTTGATGCACATCGCATTCATTTTTTTCTTTTATTGAGAGAAAAATTTTAGTCACCACCTTAAATACTAGACAAATTTCCATCTTGCAAAGATCAGTTCATTGATCAAAAAGAATCATCTCGTCAACTCTAACATTTCAGGTCAGTGGTGATCATTGTTATTGTCAACTTAGCTGAACTTGGCATGGGCGGGCGTGAGTGTGTGTGTGTGTTTGTTTGTGACACTTTCAAATTATGTTTTCCTTATCTAAAGCCACATCAAACCCACAGCTTCAAAACTGCGGCTTCAAATAATTTATTGAGCGATTTGAGAATTTAAACACATTTTGCAGTCCAGTGCTGCCAGTATGAACCTGTAAGATTGGTAGCTTTGGTAATCTTCACATTTTCGTCATGTTAGGCATTCCATTGCAATTGTGTTAATTTAAATTAAAATGATCTTTTAGGTGATAGATTTTATAGAGTCAGAAACGCAGACTTTAGTTATTTGACATAGTTGTTAGTCAATTTATGGCAGAAATATCAGTCTGTTGTTTGATTACAATCGTATCAAGCGTAAATGCATTAATCCATTTCCTATATATGTACACTATTCAAATCTTTGAAATTCCATCCTTTGAGCTAGGGCCCTGTACTTCTTCATCGAAATCTTCTTCAACTGAGGAATACTCCACTTTCAGCTCTTTCAAATCTTCATAATAAAGTCCTCTTTTCCGATCTCTGGTTGTGAGATAACTGGCTATATTGACCAACACTAAGCCAACTCCAGATAAGCATGCAGTATACGTGAATCCAATGAAATACCTTGGTTTATCCTCTGCATTCCATACAAGAAGCGGAATCCACAGACCGGTAACATACGCCAGTGTATTGGTACAAACAACGACAAAATTCCTCTTCATATCGTCATGACGCAATAACTTATTGACCCATGAGAAAATTTGCGGTTGTCCCCAAGACGTTGGAACACCCAAGAGGAAATAACAAAACCATTTCAATCCAATTGGAATATGCCAATGTGACAATAAGGCAGCACCGAAAATTGTACATATGAAAAAGGCATTTACAAAGAAAACGTTCAACCTGTTTTTCGTGTAATCAGTTATCCAAGATATAACCATTGTAAATGCAATACCAGCACCGTTCAAAGCAGTAGGGTAAGTGTTATATTTAACAGGTGGTAACTTCAAATCGAGTTTCATCCATGTGGTAAATGTTGGTTGAGTGGAGGCAAAGCAAGAATTTTCATAAGCCATAAAAATCAATGGAAAGATCCAGATATGCCATGTATTGAAAAATGATTTGATCTTGGTCCAAGTGTACTTCTCTCTGATATTAATCTGTGCCCCAATTCTTCTTCTTCTCTCCAATGCAATTAATTTATCCTTTTCTGAAAAATATGGAGCCGTTGTAGTCGATGGAGTATTAGGATCAACGAGCATCGTGTAAAAGGCAACTGGGAATGAAATAATAGCATCAACTATGAACAACCATTGGAATGACTGGTATTTCGTTGATGATTTACCAACACCTTGTAAAATCGCTTGTTGCAACGGACCACTCACCATCGAAGCAGCAACACCAGAACAAGCAAATAATGATTCTCTCTTATTCAATTCACTTGGACTATACCATGAACCGATCAAATATTCCATTGCCGGAAAGAAACCAGCTTCTGTCAATCCAACCAAAAATCTGATACCGTAAATCCCATGAAGTGATTTACACGCTATCATACAAATTGTCAACACTGACCATATGATTTCCAAACCTCCGAGATAATACCTGGCTGAGATCCTGTGCAAGATTAAATTCGAAGGGATTTGTCCAATGACATAACCGGCGGTCCATAATGAAGTCATTGTGTTATACTGATTTTTTTCCATATCATAGTATTCACTCATACCGTTAACATAAGCTGTGGCAATGTTTCTTTGATTTAAAGTTTTGATAAAGTAACCCAACATGGAGGAAGATAATAAGAAGAAATCCAACTTCATCAAGAATTTCCTTTCATCTGGATGCTTATCAGCTGAATCCCAAAAGAAAATTTTGGTCTTGTACTGCCATGAATCACGTCTTTTCAACTCTTCTTCAGTCAATGGCACTTCTAAATCAATAAAAGGTTTGGACTCATCATTAACAGAATCAGCTGAAGATGTGTCAAATGATTGTTCAATAACATCAGCTTCCACTTTTGCAATGTCTGGTTCATCCAGATTTTTGAAAAAAGTATTAAAGCCCATTGTATAACCTGTAAATCAAACCAAGGTATATTAATGACTTGAGAATTTTGCTTATTTATATGGAATTTATGTATCGCATATTTTAGCTTAAATTTGACATAGATATCGTACATGCCACAGCTTTGCATCATAATTGAAATAACATCTTGACAAGAGTTCAATTGATTAATACTTGTGAATATTGTTGATAACAAACTTGATCAAATTTTCAAAGCACAGATCCAGGTGCCTCAAACGAGATGAGAGAGCTCATCGCTAAAACAAATCCAGTGAGAATGGAACTGGTGATAAGCTTTGTGTGGTTGAGGAAAAGTGTGTGATGATCTACTCGGAGCCACACCCCCACAGCTTTTCTCTTCTCCTTTGGGAAATACTGGGGCGTTCTTAGATAGTGATAGCATCAATATATATACAATCAGCACACATGATGGTGACAGTAGTTATAGTAGAAACCCTGTCTATAGATCATATACTTGATATGATTCGGAGCTGTCTCTTTTTGAAAAATGCTTACAATGTCTTTGAAAAAAACCCTCACTAATCGCCAATAATCTTAATACTGCAATACATATAGTTTGAAGTGTTTGTAACAACGAGTTGAAACATAGTGTGTTCAGATCTTTTCCAACGCTTATTGGAAACGGATTATACGACGACTTTGTCAGCCAACCTGATAATGAAATGGATCATGTTCTGTTTTTGCTGTGTCTCTTAAGGTCAGAGTCTTATTCAATCAAGTTACAAATACATCAACGAATGACTAAAGTCAACTTCAAACAAACACAAAAGTAGGTATGCAATCGAGTAGTATCGTACAAGTAAAAGTACATATCGTTGATCAGTCAAAGTCTTGTTTAAAGACTGAGTGAATGAGAGTTGGCCGCTTTTGAAGACTTCAATAAGGGAATACGAGCGAAAATGAGAAAAAAAAAACTACACACAGACAAAATCGATTTCGACAAATTATTCATATCAAAACTTCAAAACGAAATGAGTTCCTTTGTCAAATCAGCTGGAAAGATCTTATGTATCGGTCGTAATTATGCCGCTCATATCAAAGAATTGAACAACTTGGCTCCATCACAACCATTTTTCTTCTTAAAGCCTTCATCTTCGGTATTACTTCCAAATAAAGGTCCAATCTTGATCCCAAGAGGTACTGTAGTACATCATGAAGTGGAATTGGCATTTGTCCTTGGTAAGACATTGAAAAATTTGGATCCAAACACTTTTGGAAAGAAAGAAGCTATTGACGCTATCAGTGGATATTCATTGGCAATTGATTTAACCGCGAGAAATGTGCAAGATGAAGCTAAAAAGAAAGGTTTACCATGGAGTATAGGGAAAGGTTTTGATACTTTCTTGCCACTTTCTAATTTTATTCCAAAATCCAAGATTGCTGATCCTTACGATGTTGAATTGAAATTTGAAGTTAATGGTGAAGTTAGACAAGATGATAGTACAAAATTGATGATTTTCCCAATTCATACTATCCTTAGCACGATGTCTTCAATTATGACTTTAGAAGAAGGAGATATCATCTTGACAGGAACACCAAAGGGTGTTAGTGCCATTTTCCCCGGGGATCATGTCAAGGCTAGTTTGTTTGATAATGGTAAATTGGTTGAAACTTATGAAGCCGATGTTGAACAAAAAGAAGGTCCATATGAATACAAGGAAACTTAATGTTCATGAAAATCTATATTAACATAAATATATATACAAGTTTGTTTTCAAAACTTTCTTATCGATATTCCAGCTTCATCCAATAACATTTTAGATTGTTTATCAAATTTGTATTCATTTCTGTAAACGACACATGAAATCCCAGTTTGTATGATTTTAATGGTACATTGCAAGCAAGGGCATGTGTTACAATATAACACGCTATTAGCACCAACACGATCTCTCCCACTTTCTAACAATGCATTCTCTTCCAGATGTAGACATAAACAATTAGATATGAGTCCCTTGTTACAACGTTCACAACCTCCTTCGTTGCAATTGGTTAAATTCTTTGGAGTACCATTATAACCTGTAGATATGATTCTATTTTCTCTAACAATGACACAACCGACGCGTCTTTTCATACAATTTGATCTACGAGATGCTAAATCGGCCAATCCCATGAAATATTGATCCCAATTGGGTCTCAATCTTGTAGTGTCCATAAGATTTAAGCTCGACAAATATTGAAACAATTCAATGGTTCCCTCTTTATCATTGATGATTTTCAAATCCAGTTTTGCAATTATCCTTGACAATTTGTTAAAAGTTAAGAAATCAGACATTTCAATAAATTTTTCCAATTCGATCCTTTCCAAATTTTTCAGTGAATACCGTTGATACCTCAATAGTATAGGAGAGTCAATAGTTATATGTAGGAAAAATGGTCTTATTGAAATCAGCTCCAAAAATTCGATATCATCTAAATGCGTTATCACAAAGTTATCCCTCCAGTTGGATGTGACATGTTCGATCAAATCATCATACGTATTAAACGTGAGACTCTTGTGGATCGGAGGCTCTTGTGTTTTATAATCGACATATGTGAATCCTTGGTATGACAAATACCTCAGGACTTCCAATTTCCCACTGCTAATTGTACCACTGATACCTATCAACATCACTTTACAACACGATGAGCTCTGCTGTTATAAAAAGTTGAGAGAAACCAAAAAACCAAAAAAAATTCTAAGAGGAGAAAATAATAAATATTTGTGTATCAGATACATATAAACAATAGACAAACAGATGAAAGAGGTTCACTTCGAAAGAGCGGCAATATCAACGCTGCCATCTCCTATACGATTGTCACCGGATTATGCATTGGCAATACTGACGAAATCTTCCCATGCCTTCCAACTACTAGATTTGATAACAAACACGACGTTAAATGTCAGTACTACGTTGACAAACGAATTGGCCAACTTGGTGCTGTATAACGAGGACATGTCCACGACTACGACTTTACCAGATACAGATATAACTCAATTGAGGTGGTTACTGCAAGGTGATCTCTGTGCATTGACTAACAATTTGAATTTACTCGTCATAAGAAGGAAATCATTACAAAAGACAGATTATTCAGTGGAGTTCAATATCAATAAAGTGTTGATAGATAATTACAAATTGAAGACACAATATGTGATGAAATTCGAAGACCTTGAAAAATTGAGAATTCATAGTTTTGCTGTGCCTAATGCTGATATCTATAGCGATGAGGTTTTTCCGAGTTTTGTTGCCATCGGTTTGGAAAATGGATCTATTTCGATACTAGAAATCAAGAAAGATGAAGTGAAAATTATCTTGAAAGATGTACAAATCAGTTCCGAGAAAAAATTAAGTGTTGTGGGACTAGAATGGTCTGTTGCTATTGATGGGGTCTCATACTTGTCGATAACTTTACTTGATAATTCAATATATCTTCAAAAATTCAAATATGATCGTCATGCTAACCATTTGAAGCAAGCGGGATTAGAGCAAATTCGTCAGCCTTCTAAATCAAGAGTTACAATCACTAAATGGCAAGATCATTTTTTAAGCATTGTTTCAACAAATCATTTGCAATGGCATGAGGCTGGTACTGGTGTCACTGGTGATGTGGAATTAGGGACCTTGTACGCTATTACAAATGTTTGTTATTTGCCGGGTGATAATACAAAGATACTTGTTACCAACACTCTTAATTACCTTGGAGTTTTCTCTAAAGTTGGGGCGGAACTTGTCAAGTCATTCAGCATTAATTATAACTCTGTAAAGTCTATTGAAACTATGAATGATTCTAGTTTGAATTTCTTGAAGAGAAAATTGATAAGTTTGAATACCAAATATAACAACATATCCATAAGAGGAGTTGAGTTAGATCCGATATCTAAGAATTTGTTCATAGGCTTTGCAACTAATGACCCTCCAGTTGAACATAGAAGGCTGACGCAGATGAGTTTCAAGATTCAACAAATTCCCTTGACTTATTCAATTACATTGGAAGAAATACAACGAATCAATTTCAACAAATTGAGTGTTAAGAATGTAGTACATTTCTTGAATCATTCCAAAGTGGAATTTTCATGGGATGAATTTTTGAACGATGTTAATTTCACCAAGGTGGAGATACCAAAAGATGTATCGTTTAATGATACTGTGGATTTGAATTTTATGAAAAATTCTAAATCATTGAGTATATTACAAATTGCAATACAACTGAAATATCACCTTGGATTAGAATTCACAAGGGATATTGAATATGAGATTTTGAAATTTGTCTCGTCAATAGTGTTAGCATATATTGATACTAATGATATCAAATTAACGAACAAGTATGATTTATCCATTTATCAATCATATAAACGCATTCATGAGACAAATTTCATTCTGCCTTCAACGATATCATTAACTTTCCAAGATGGTAAATTCACTGAAATTTTCAAATTTGATGAATCAGATTTATCAACCATTGTATCATTATCGAATGAAATTCCATTTAAAAGGTGTGGTGTTACATTATTACCCTTGACGAATTTGAATAATTTGAAATGTGAATCTTGTACACATAGTGTTATTAATTTGGAAAATTTACAAAAGGAAGAGCAGATTGGAGGGTTAACAGTGGATATTTTGAGAAAATTTAACCAAAAATGTATTTATAGTGGAGATCATTTATATAAATCATATTAAACTAGTTCAATTTGATAATGAATTTTAATTTAAATCTTTCTTCTTCTTCTTCTTTTGAGCATCTTCTTGTTCCTTTTCCAATTCAATTTGCTTAACAATTTCTGTAATTTCTTCATTTGTCAAGTTTTTAATAACTTTATTTGGTTGTAATACACTTATTTCAATGTTTTTAGCTCCAGTTTGAACAACTTCTAATAATGATTTTATTGTCAATTTTATAGTTTCTTCATCACTTAAATTCAATTCTGTATCCTTTTCGAAATTTTTCTCTAAAAATTCTTTAACAGTCTTTGAAGATCTACCAATGGCATTCAGCTTCCAAGAATTATATATACCTGATGGATCAGTTGAATATAATTTTGGTACTGTATCATTTTGATCAAATCCAGCGATTAAAGTGGCAATACCAAATGGCCTAACACCACCACTTTGTGTATATCTTTGTTGTACTCCTGCTACGTATTTAGTTAAATATTCAATGGTAACTGGATCTTCTAATGTTAACTTGTGTGATTGTGCTTCAATTCTAGCCTTATCGATCAAAATCCTTGCATCAGCGTTTAAACCTGCAAACGCCAACAAGACATGATTATCTATCTTGTTGATCTTTGGTGGAGTGATTCTTGGATCTTGTAATTTCAACGTTGTTCTCCTTTCACATCCTAATACAACACAACTCTTACCCTTGACACCTACAGCACATGTACCTCTATTGACAGCTTCAGATGCATATTCAACCTCTATTCAAATCTGTGTTAGTAATCGCATATATAAGTATGTCATGTCGAAAATCCACAAGCATTGTGGGTATGCCACTTACGGAAAACATGGCCATCAGGACTAAAATGATATAACCTGTTAGTATATCGAGTGGCGATAAAAATTTAGAAGAAAGAAAAACGCTCTCAATTTCATCCATAAACATCATTCATTGAACAATGTAATGGAGAAGAGCCCAATTGATTCTGTGTGATATAACGTTGGACATACCTAAAGATGGATAAAGCACTATCGTAGCCACTCATTTTATCTCTATATTGTTAATAACCAAATACAATTGTCTTTTGTGTTCAACCTTTTTTTTGGGCTTTTTGTTTTTTTCTTCGCCAATTTTTTTGCCTTCAAATTTATAAAGAGAGAGACAGAGAGAGAAGAGATACAGAGAGGGATAAGTAAAGGATGAAGTTGGCAGATGAACACTTCGATCAATGAAGGACATTGCATAGAATTGAGATATCAGGATGTTCAAGCTTTTGAACTGCAATTTGTTCTACATACATTTCAAATTTCCCAAGAACCCTCCCTGCCCCTTGTGGTCTTTGGAAATAATTGAATTACAAAGAGGCCCAAGAGGAGAATTCTTCGATTTATTGCAACAACCAATATACAATCTATAAAAAGATAACTGTTATATTTGAGATACCTCTATCATCAACAGACCTTGTTATGGTTGTTGTTGTTAACACTGAAAAGTTTTGTGTTTGAGATGAGAAAAAAACAAAGTGAAAAAAAGTGAAAAAAGTTTTCCTCTTTATCAAATTGCAAGAGATATATATATATCAATCATGTCTTTGTTCAACCATTTCAAGACCCATATTGAAGAAGGAGACTTGGTCTTGGCATTCATATCAAGAGATAATATCAAACCTATAACCGTGAAAAAAGGTGAGATTTTGAACACTCGTTATGGATCATTTCTTCATGATGATATGATTGAATCCAAATTTGGAGCACAAATTTCCTCTTCTAAAGGATATGGATTCATTCATCTTTTACATCCAACCCCTGAATTATGGACCTTGTCACTTCCGCATAGAACGCAAATCGTATACACCCCTGATTCATCGTATATTCAACAAAGATTGGGCATAACTAGAGGTTCCAAGATCATCGAAGCTGGTACAGGGAGTGGTTCTTTCAGTCATTCATGTGTTAGAACTGTGGGAGAAGAGGGTAAAGTTTACAGTTTTGAATTCCATGAGCCAAGATATTTAGAAGCTCAACAAGAATTTGCCAATCATAAATTGCAAAATATTGTCTTGACGCATAGAGACGTTTGTAAAAATGGGTTTAAAGTGGAAAATGATGATAACATGGAGGTGGAATCTATATTCTTGGATTTACCACTGCCCTGGGAAGCCATACAACATTTATCTCTGGTCATCTCAACAAAGAAACAAGTTGGCATATGTTGTTTTTCACCATGTATCGAACAAGTGTTCAAGACAATTAAACTGTTAAGCCATGAAGGTTGGATCAATATCGAAACTGTGGAAGTTGCTGGAAGGAAATATGAACTGAGAAAGGAGATGGTTAAAGGGATAGACGATATCTTGGAGAGATTGAGAGATATCAAGAGAAGAAAAGCTCAAGGTGTCTCTGATCAAAAAGCTGGTAAAGTTTTGAAAAAGCAAGAAAAGAGAGAATTTAATCCATTTGGTAAAGGTATAAGGATAAAAGAAGGTGATGACGCTTACAAATGGGTTAATATTACCAAGATAGAAAGTGAAGTTAAGAGTCATACTAGTTATCTTACATTTGCCTTTAAGAATCCCAATATATAGCTGATGTATAGAATTAAAAATTGTAACAACAACAACGAAAAAAAAAAAAAAGATGCTATTACTAAATTGAAAACTGATATAAAGCTCAACAAAGCAAACTGCCTAATTAATTTCATTATTGTAAATTGCTCATTACTATGGTAGGAAGAAAGGTTTAATCACAGCTTCTACACTTATCTTGATTGGATGTGTAGTGATTATGATTTCATATAGAATTAAAAATTGTAACAACAACAAAGAAAAAAAAAAAAAAGATGTTTAAAATAGACAAATCAAAAGTTACAATTCCAATTTTATATGTACAATGTTTGTCACAAGATTTGGTGCTACACGATCCTTGTTAGGTGTTAAACAAATAGCTAATCATCAAAATGTGGGTTTATTTGCTAATTCCCAATATATAGCTGATGTATAGAATTAAAAATTGTAACAACAACAACGAAAAAAAAAAAAAAGATGTTTAAAATAGACAAATCAAAAGTTACAATTCCAATTTTATATGTACAATGTTTGTCACAAGATTTGGTGCTACACGATCCTTGTTAGGTGTTAAACAAATAGCTAATCATCAAAATGTGGGTTTATTTGCTAATTTGAGGCCTTCAATGGTAGCTGTTACATGCCAACCTTTACATTTGAAGAATGAATTCTCCACAAGGAGGAGTCAATTACTATTTCATCATCGTCCTCCATTGCAATTCAACAGATTCAATAGGGGCCCTTTCAGTAGGGGTAATCTCAACAGACAACAATTTGGACAAATGTTTGGTGGTGGTCCCAGATTTGGGTCTAGATTTGCCCCTGAGTTTCTGTTTCTCAAAGTGGTATTTGGTATGCTTTTATTCACTGGGATATTCATATTTGTCGCGGCTCCGATTTTATTCATTGGATTACCCTTAGCTTTAATCTTTGGCGCTGCTTTCGTCAAGTTTAAAACGAGTGCTAATAAATTGAAAGTGACACAACTGATTTCGAAATTGTCTGGTACAGGTTTGAAATTCAGATCTAGACTGAGTACTATACTTGAAGACGTTGAATTGAAGAAATTCGTCAACAATAGAATTAGAATCTTCATCGAAGATGGAGAACAGGGTAATGTCATGATGAACCGTGTCTCCCACATTAACAACATATCCATCCCAACAGAATACTCAAGATTGTTACAAGATTGGATCATTGATGAATATGGCCAAGAGAAATTGCTTATCATCATTGGCACTGAGTTGTACGATATCGATCGTAAGATACTGAATGTTGTGATAATAGCGAGCCCCGTTGGTGAGGATGGTTTATACGAATTGGTTATTGAATTGGAGAGTGGTCGGTATAAATTTTTGATAAATGATGATACCACTTCCTATGGAAACAATGACAAAATTATCGATATCAAGGACTATGATATTAAAGACTTGTAAATATTATAATTAATTTTGTTTTAAAGATCTATATATGAATTTGAAGTTGATATATATAGAGCATGATGAATATGATTTTTTTTTTTCTTTCTTTTCAAAGATATATGTTGATGACAGTATATCTATTTAACTTTCTTCTCGGCTTTTTGTTTCATTTTTTGTTCTCTGCTTTGTTTTCCTGGTAATCCAGCTTCTGTATCCAATACAAAATCCCAAAATCTGAAACTACTTGCGTAATTACCGATGAAATGATGATGGTGTTCATCATGATGGTCCAGACCAGCCCAAAATGGTAAGAAATGATGTAATGATACTGGGAATTCATAACCGGAATGGGCATCAACGGCTTGATATAATCTCAAAGTGATCCAAATACAGATTGTGAAGAGGTGTAAATTTCTTGTGAAATAACACCATACAATTGGTATACCAACGGTACCTAAACCTAATAACATGACTTCCAATGGATGCAGATACTCAGCGGCTAAACCAAATGGAGCAGCATATCTATGATGTTGCTTATGGATGTATTTGTAAAAAACACCATGATGTAAACCCCTATGGAACCAATAATGCCATGCGTCTTCCAACACGAAAAATATACAAACTTGAGTGAAAATTGTTAACCAACTTGGGAATGGAACATCATATGAGATACCAATATGTTCACATAAAGGATGGAAGAACCAGATTGGGAACAGTTCAACTAAGAAATGAGATGTTAAAACCGATTTTAAACATTCCCATTGCTCTTTATTTGAAGGTAATTTTGTCTCTTGAATCTTGTATTTTTTGAAATATGGAATTCTATCAATGATAAACCATGGTAATGATCTACCAAAATACATGAATTCATGTAATGAGAAGAATAATAACCCAGTGGCAAATATATCATTACCCATTCCTAAATAATAAGTTGCCCATAATTTTTCGATCCAATTCAAATCTGATAAAGGAGCTAATTGTTGATAAATTGAAGAGAATGAAGAAGTTGTCTCATTGTTCAACTGAAGTGAACTCAAGACGGTTTGATTCTGAAAGACGTTGGTCAATAAAGTGGAGTCCATTATAACTGCTTTATTGAATTATATAAAGATGTATATCTATATTCGAATACTCCGATATATGAAAGAGTTTTTTTAATTATAACAATTTTTTTTTTTTAGAAACGAAAACACACGCCTTCGTTTATAAGAAATTTGCTACACGTCGTTTATAAAAATACCACCGTTGCTTTCTACATCATCAGCGGTAGGTATTGTATCTACACACACTCTCCTTCTTTCTTACCACTCATACACAACAAAGTCATCTCACTGGTTACTGCAGGAGTCATTCCTAAGACTGGTAAAAAGTGAACAATATGTTCTATCAGTACTTGTATTACAAAACAGAGCTCCCACGCAGCCCCCAAATCTCCCTTTCCGGAACGTGTTGTGCTCTGACTTTAGACAAGAAAAAATTGACAAGAGATTGGTAAGCGATAGATGGAGAGATAGATATATAACGAGATATAGATGACACCACTGGATAAATCACATTCTGCCTCAAGTGTGAGGCCGTCCTCTTACCCTTTACAAAAGCCGTTTCCTTATGTCTTTAGGGATCAACCCATTTCAATGGGGTTTGGAAGGGGATCAACAGAGTTGGGTGTACCTACTGCTAATGTTCCGATCAACCCAATTTTATCAAATTTGGAAACAGGAGTTTACTATGGGTGGTGCCGATTGAAACCACAAACTGATAAGAATCCAACTGTCTTGGAATCCAAGTTACACAATAGAAAGATAGAATTCAATTATGGAAACAAATTACTACCGAGTGAATTGGAAATACTACCAATGGTAATGTCAATAGGTTGGAATCCAACATACGATGACCTTAAGGAAAAAGCTGCCGAAGTTCATATCATACATAAATTTGCGAATAATTTTTACGGAGTTCATATGGATTATATTATACTTGGGTTTTTAAGACCGGAATTGGAATTTATCGATTTGGAAACGTTGAAAAGGGAAATACTTGAGGATATAGATATCACAAAGAGACTATTAAGCCAAGAGGAACAGATTAAATTAAAAGCAGAGTTATAGAAATTATCAATGTATATATCAATGTATATATCTGTATATATGTTTGAATGTCTTATCGGCATTGCCTCGGAGAAAAGAGCAAAAGAAAAAAACATCAATTAAATAAAAATCACCCATAAATCTTGAATTTTGAATAGAAAGAAGAAGGACAATGCTTGGATATCTCTTGCTTTTGTTATTGATACCCATATCCCATGCCAATGAAACTTGTAAGATTCCTTCCACCAACTTGACAGAGCCTTTATGTGATTACATCACACGGAATTGTGATCAAGATTATCAAATTTCAAAATTCTACTATTGTGATCAAAATGTGATAACGGTGAATTATATTTTCATACCATTGTTGACTTTAGTATTGTTCTTGTTCTTCATCACTATTGGTATAATCACTTCCAATTATCTTTCACCAAATCTAAGATTCATTTCAAACCATTGCAAACTCAATGAAAAAATCTCTGGATTAACATTGCTTTCATTGGGTAACGGTTCAACAGATTTGTTTTCCACTTATGAGGCAATGGCCCACGGTTCCACAAGCTTGGCTATAGGAGAGTTGATTGGAAGTTCTTTGTTTTTGATATGCTTTGTTGTTGGAATCATGGGGGTAGTTCGACCTTTTAAAGTGAATCAATATGATTTCATAAGAGATTTGATATTTTTCACTGCATTACTCAGTGTATCACTATATTTCGTACAGGATGGGATCTTGAAGTATTGGGAATGCATTGTTATGTGTCTTCTCTATATATCATATTTAATAGGTTTAATTGTCTTGGGAGACAGAAATGATTTAGAAGATTTACAAATAGATTTGACCAAACCAATCATTGTGGAATCATCCAATTCGGTCATTGTGCTCAAATCTAATAAATTTGACGTTGGCTATCTCCGCAATTTACAACGGTTTCTAACTACGAACGATGAGGAATCATTAGTTGATTTAATCACCAAGTTCAATAATCAAGAACAACAACCATTGTTAGGTGCTGATTTGGAAATCAATGATTATACTTCGATAGAAGTGGAAGAATTTGATTACAATCCTTGGGATTTCTTCTTTGGTACATTTAAAAACCCCGATGAACTTGGTTGGCAAATTTTTGAATTTATCAAATTCCCCATTAATTTCTTGTTGAAAATGACAATTCCACTGATGGGCTTGAAACCTAAGAAAATCCAATTTATTCAACATGATAATGAGAACTTATTAGAGTTTAGGATCAAGGAGAACAAGTTGAATTTGTTGACTTCCAGAACATATGATTTGGAAATGAATTTTAAAATTAAATTGTTCAACTATTTCCAAATTTTCGTCATACCGTTTTTATTCATTGATTTGAATATAACCACAAAGACAAGATTTATTATATCAATTTCTGGATTCCTACTGAACTTTTGCATTTCGCGATTCTTACCTTTAAAAATTCACATTTTCATCATATCAATCATAGGATTCATCTTGACATTGAATTACATCACGATAATAACATCCTCGACAATAACAATCCTTAAAAACATGGGATTGATCATGAATATCAATGAAAGTTTACTTGGTTTGACAGTGTTATCATTGGGTAATTCCATCGGTGATTTAGTATCAAACATAACATTGTCAAAGATTGGATTGCACATCACCGGTTTGAACGCTTGCTTTGGTGCGCCATTGTTATACATCTTACTAGGCGTGGGTATAAACGGATTGATTACAATGGTTAGACTCAAACTGTATGAGATTTCATTTGAAGTTTCTTCAAATTTGCTCATCAGTTGTATCGGATTGTTTTGCATATTGGCGTTTTATTTGATTATGATACCGAGAAATGGATGGATCTTGGGTAAAAGTATAGGTTGGATGGCTATTGGTTGGTGGTGTTTTATAAATACGTGTAATATTTTGTTGGAGATGTACTATTAAGGGTCTAGAAACGGGGGTGTTTGGTAGTTAAGGGACTAGGGTTGTATTATTTAATCTTTTTGATTTCAATTATAAATGTCGTATATACAAAGTTCAATTCATCGTTTTAAGTTATTTTTGAACAAAGGTAAGTTTAGTCTTGCACTTTCTCGATACTATTGAATTCTAGTCAGAATGTTCAAATCTGATAAATCATATATATCTGATATTTCTCATGAATGAAAATGAGATTGCAAAGTTATTGGAAAATCCCTAACCAGAATCAATCTTACACATACATATATAGAGCCAGCTGGTGATCAGTACAGACTATCTCCTTTCACATGAATTCGGGAATTTTTCATGCAAAAGGCAGTTCATTCAAATGAAAACCTCAAAACTCATCATTTTGAGCAAGATAATAAAAAAAAAAATCGACTTCCGAGGCTATCCGGTCTAAAGATTGTATGATAAAATTGACCGGATATCACGTGACCGACAAAATATGTGATACTCCGTCTGTTAAAGTGCGAATTTTTAGGTTTCTGTAAGGAGCGCAAATGGTTTAGTGGTAAAATCCAACGTTGCCATCGTTGGGCCCCCGGTTCGATTCCGGGTTTGCGCATTTCTAATTTTTTTTTTCATTTAGATGTTTCTAACGGTATTGTTATATAGGCTGCCAGATTGTTTTCTGGCCCTAAGAAAGATTCACTGCGACGATGCATGTGCTAGCCAGAATTTTATGCTTCACTGTTTGGACCACCGTATTTAAAAATATTTGTCTGTATCCACATTTTTTTTTTTTTTTACAAGCGAAGAGTTTATTGTTAAGTATATATCTATGATTTCTAGTTTTAAGCTAACCTCAGATGAATGCTAAACCCGCCTAAGCAAATTCTGTGTTGTGTCTCTATTCTCATTAGAGGGTGGCAACATCAGATCACTTAGTTATAATGGATCTAGAAATTAATTTCTATGTGTCCCACTATGTGGAGGAAAAAAAGTTTGAATAATAAATGTAATAAGAGAAAAGAGTAAAATTGTAGGTGAACCAACTTGTGTCAAATGGCAACCATCGATATGAAGATTAGGATGATTCTCCTACCCTTCAACACAAGTAACAAATTTTTTGTGCAAAAAAAAAAGTTCTTTTATTTTGACGCTTGTTTTCGGTGAAACATTTCCAATCACAGATAAGTCTGGAGTGGAAAAGTCACAAGTGTTTGGTAGACCATCGTCTTAGAGATTTCCGGACAAGAATCCGATTCTGTCGCCCTTGTAAATGCCAACCGGTAAGTCGTCAGTTATTTCCCTTTGCTTAGCAAGTGAATCAGATGCTTCGTCTTGTTGATTACCGTTTTCATCTTGTCCATTACCACCAATTGCTGCATTATCATCAGCATTTGGATCGTCATCATTATCCATATCCTCATCATCTGACAGACGATGAGTTTATTGTGAACTCCTTTCCCTCAGAAATTTCCCAGAGTCGTTATAGGTAAACGCTGCCTACACACCAATATATAAGCACTCACAACAATGAATTCTTTGTCCTGTTACTACTATTACTACAAAAGAATGATTGATCGACCCTTATTAAATTTGATTAGAAAGTTATATATAAACAGCCACCACTATCGCAGATTCACAATTGTTCATAGATCACTCTTCTCGGTATATCAATCCATGGCGACAACATCTTATCATTGACTAAAATTTCTTCAATTTTCCTAAAGTGTTCAAAGATGCAAATTTTTGGTAAGATTTTCAAGTCAAAACTGTAGGTAAACATAAAATAATGACACAAGACAACTAATGCCAATTTGTTTTTATTAATCATCATTTGTACAAATTTCCGTTCCACTTTCATACCAAATGTCATCAAAACAGTCAATGAGTCTACAGTCCTCGAATTTTTAGAAAACTCTTTGAGAAGAATATCAATTGTACTTTTAAGAACCTCTTTCTCATCGGCCGTTTGAGCATAGTCACATAAGCCAAATAGATAGTGTGGACGATAAGTGTTGGATTCATTTTCGGTCTCATAATCTTTCAAATAGAAATAAAGTGCCTCATCGACTCTCACATTACAGACATTGCCACCAGTCATCAAAGCATAAACTTGGCGTAATCTGCTCCAAAACTCCTCATGTAAAAGACTTTCCTTAGGTGACATGATATAATGTAAGCAGTGGAAGATATTACAAACCATTATAGCATGGAGATCATTTTTCGTTTTCAAATGCACTTCAATGTCTCCCACTTGAGGTTTGTCGCAGGCGTCGAATTCAGCATAATTCAGATCTGAATAGAGCAAGTATTCACTTGAACTGGGTAGTTCCAAATGTTGTTCAGTGCTCATCCCTTTTGTGATACACTCATAGTATAAATATAAAAATACATCACTGGCAATTATACTGAACAGATACTCATTATGATGTATGAAATTCAAGGATCTGAGCCAAACTTTTTGCATCAACGGGTCAGTGGAAATAATCAACGCATAATGAGTTTGATAAAACTCAATCACCTTATTGTTCAATCTCGCCACATCTATCAAGGAGTTTGTCATGATATTCCCAGAAACTGATGGTAATATAGCAGGTGCTTTTCTAGTCAATGCAGATAAATGATTGATATTGTGCCCGATAGGAAGGGAATTAGATGATTTGGTATCACAGTCAATAGTTTGCATCCCAACTGATGTGTAAGAGTGCTGTCTTCTCCTTTGACGATTTCTCGTTATCTTATGTGGCTTCACATAAACACAATCATCATCTCTAACTTCACAACTAGAACACTTGGGTTTTTTCTCATCACACTGAATTACATTATGAAATTAGTACTAAACTCCTTGTAATTCATTTCAACAATGTATTACTCACCTTCACTTTCCTCTCTTTGCATATCTGGCATCCGTATCGTGACTTTCTACGTGATTTCTCCTTCAAAACCACTTTTTCTTCTGACCTATCAGAGACAGGAGTGACTGGATAAGGAGAAGGATTAGAAGAGCTGCTGCTGTCTAAGTATGATCTGCGATACATATCGGATGGGTATTCTTGTATTGAAGTATATTAGTGTACTATAAGACATAAGACATAAGACCCCATAATCTTTTTTTTGTTTTTATTTGATTTTAATTTTTTTTTATCGCATTTTCGCTTCTTTCGGGTCTCTCGCTTCTTTCGGGTCTCTCGCTTCTTTCGGGTCTCTCGCTTCTCTCGGGTTTCTCATCTTTCGATCCATTACCGGGTAAAGTGGCTAAGTAAAATTTATCACAACAACCCGACAACCCTCTTGGGAACATCTAGCCAAGACATCCACTGTTCATCCATGACAGTATGCAAATTTTGTAATTGACAAGTGATGCATCTATGTGGGATCAACTTATTAGGAGACAACGACTGTAAGAGCATCAAATAGTGAGCCATGACGATTAAGCAACGTTGATCTTGCCTTGATAGCATCTCCACAAACTCCACCGATAATAACAGTGGGAAGCGCAAAAAAGTACGGAAGGGGTCCTTTTTGATTTTATCATTAGAAACCGATTGATATTCATTTTTCAAAGCATCTATGGCATCCAAGATATGCTCACTCTCCTTTATTGATTCTCGTTGAAACATTGTGTCTGATTGTTTTACCACAGAGTACCTTCCTGGGACATGAGATAATTGATATAAGTAATTTGGGAAGTAGATATCTGAATTTGGTACCGTTTCAAGGGATGACAGGGGGCTATAGTAATCTAGCGCAGACGAGCGTACCTTATCTTTTGAAAATGCTTCAGCAGCAAGATCAAACACTTCATTAGAAGTCTGAGCCAATTTGTAAAATTGAGGATCAAAAATTGACAAGGACGGACTCAACATAAAGTACAACATTTCCAAAATTGAATCAACAAAAATCGTCAAGGAGTTGTTTTTATTCAAATAATCATCCAGAAACTTGGATACAGGTGTACATTTCTTATATTCATTGTAATTGACTCCAGCCATCCTCAAGTAGTCATTGAGATTTTCGAAATTGAATATTTTTTCTTCATACTGCGGATTATTTAGACACTTGTAGTAAAGATCCATTATAACATCAGCCATTATAATATGATAGACCGATTCTTCTTTATATCCGAGCATCATCAGAGATTTCCAACCTTCTTTGAAATCATCTCGAGCTGGTGACAATTTGTGGTGATATATTTCTGTCCAATACCTTGCCAATTTGAGATTTGTTGCCGTAGATGATACATACGATTTCACTCGTATGTCACCACCAGGATTTCTTTGTTGAGGACTCTTGCCAAAATAATCTAATTCCGGCAACTCATAAGACCGTATATCATATTCATTATTTTGCTGCTGGATCAAACCAGCAAAATCTCCTAATTCAAAAGACAATTCAGGGGCATTGGGAAAATCTAGAGTTTCAACATCCCAGCTCTGAGGGGAATAAAAAAGTGTCTGAACGTCTTCAACTCGAGTTTGTTTTTCGCCTTGATGGGTATACGGCTGATCATTTACCGTTAAATTACTGTCTTGTCTGTCTTTCTTTTGACGGTGTCTTCTTATTGCACTTGGCTTGATATAAGAGCATTCGGTTCCACGCCTCCGACATGAGAGGCAGGTAGGATGAGTTTCATCACACTGTTTTGATAGTTGTTAGTATATATATGCCAAACAAGTTTTTATTAAATATGCAAGATCCTGCTCACCTTCACTCTTCTTGCTTTGCATGTTGTACACCCATTCCGGGACTTCGTATGTACACGAGAGACACTAGAGTAATTCATTTCCATATTTAAAGGTAATTGTAGTTGTATAAATTGGATGACAAACAAAGGATCCCAATCTTTTTTATTTATATGCTTAATTTACTTAATTTAATCAATTAATTGATTTTTTTTCTTGTGGCACTGCAGAACAACCGCTTACATAAGCGCTCTCTAATCTTTTATTATTTCTTTATACATAATAGATCTATAATATACCGAGACATCTCATGGGTAAGTGCACCCAAGGCTTCCAGTGGTCATCTAATACAGAGTATATGTTTGAAACTTCGCCCACCAACTTCACTTTAGGAAGCAAAACGTCAAAGTTCAAAGACAGTAGTAACATGATGAAATGGGCAACAACGATTAGACAACGTTGATCTTGCACTCCCAACAGGTTGTAAAATTTCTCAGGGACTAAAGCTGGCCAACGCAATAGAACACGAATAGAGTCCTTTTCTGGTTGCTGATTATTATATACTAATAAGTACTCTTTTTTCAAGATGTCGATGGAGTGCTTGAGATAATCAGGTCCTACTTTATTTTGTGGATATTTTTTGCCATTTTCAAAAGGCTGTTGATCTGCAATCAGGTAAAGATAATTTGGGAAAAACAACCAAGTGTTTTGAGTCACTACGGGAGTGGAATGGGTAGTATAGTAACTCAAATCAAGACAAGTCTCTGCCTTTTTAACAACTGATTTTTTCACCCGCACTCGATTTGAAAGTTTTGCCTCGTCACACACACAGTTGAAATCGTCATCATTCACTGTATTTTCATCAAGTGCAATAAATGGCATTGATTCCTCATAAAGAATTGAACCAGCTCTTGAAGATTTGTAAAAAAGTGGATCACACACAGATCCGCATGGACTCATGACATGGAATAAAATTTGTAAAGTTGAAGCTGCCATATAAGTGAAAATCTTAACCACGTTTTTCGATTTAGCAGCACTTTCTATATCATAACATTTTAAAAACTGGTTAAAATGTTGACTAGCCAATTCTTTATACATAAGAGGTGAATCAAGCATCAACACTCCTTCCTTTCGATTTTCCTCGTTCAGAGCTATAGCATCATAGAACAACGAGATCAGAGCCACAGCCATTGATATGTGATATACATAGGGGAATGAGTTTGCCCTAGCAGTTAAACCAACCCAATATTGTAACACAATTGGAAATTTAGAAATTCTTGTGATAAAAGTAGACTCATAAAAAGCAAACAATTTCGAATTCAAAATAGAATGATCCATATAACTAGACAGTACAGGTCTTGGAACAAGTGCTGATTTCAACGTCAATCTATTCTCATCTAGATGTGAAAGGTGAGATGCACCTAGATGATGGTGGAATTCATTAATCAAGGATGGGTCAAGCAACAAATTTTCCGACAATCCGAACGTGTCATCTATTGTTTTAGTAACCATTCCACAGAGACCTGCAAGACCTGCAAGACCTGAATGAGGCCCAGGTGTTTCAGATGAGAGAGAAGATGGCGACGAGTCCAGAGATTGATCATCGGTGTCTGCAGAGTATGGTATCACATAAGTCCTTGACTGTTTTCTTCTTTTTTTGAAAATAGGACCAGGAGCTATATACTCACATTTCTCACCCCTTCTTTGACAGTTGGAACATCTTGGATGTATTTCATCACACTATTACTTGTTAGTTAAGTTTTTTTTAAAAAACCATCAAGGGTTCAAATAAATGGAGGAACAATACGCACTTTCACTCTTCTATCTTTACAAGATGAGCAGCCATTTCTTGACTTGAAGTGAGACTGTTTGTGGAATCTCCTCCCAGTACTAAATCTATTAGTATGTGGTATCATATGGTTTTTGTTAATAAGCACATCATCATCATCATCATTGCTTGATGTAGATTTCACCTGTCTTATAAATAAAACAAACGGCGCTGGGAAATTATTTAAAACGAAATAATACGAGTTTCCTAAAACAGCATTCCGAGGATAGCCAACCACCGACAAAATGGTCTTAAATATGGTGTTCATCACGTGGTCCGAGGGTTAGAGCAACTGCTTCACCTATTAAAGTGCGAAGTTTTCGGTTTTTGTTACACTAATCCCCTTCTGTATTATGTAATACCTTAATACCCGGAAATATTGTAATAGCTTATATATACTTAATTATCTAAACTATATAAACTAAATGTAAACGTTATAGATTGAAAATACTACTTCTGTAATATACTCACTATTCAATCTCTGCAATTATGTGGAACACTCCGAAGTTACTGAGTATTCTATATT
>PPKU02000134.1:0-23177 GCA_003706265.2 Nakazawaea holstii | reverse complement strand
GAATTGTTTTCTATTCTTTTCTATTCAACTGGCAAAAATCACTCAAGTGATCATTTAGATTTGCCACTCAACCATGAATTGGTGGCAATGCTACTTGCCAGAGTTTTTATTATGTAGAGATTTCAGATATATAAAGGGGTCTTTCATCCCCCGATTGTATAGCTTATTTGAACAAGGATTTAACAAGGATTTATTATATTATTATTCAACACATTACGTTATTTTTAACGACTATAGTTTTGTATAATTTGTGGTTGAAAAGTAATCAGAGTATGAAGGGGTGTTGGGTTGAGAAACTCTTACCTTCTTCAAAGACGAGACTTACGAGCTACTGAGCTGTTATCATATCAAATGAGCAATCTTCAATAACTTAAAGTAATTCTGTTAACATTCAGATATCATCTAAAGTGTGTTCACGGTAGCTGTACACTTTCTCAAATTGCCCAATCACCTTGAGCATTTTACAAATGTCTGTCTGTTGATCAATGTCATAAATCTTCATATTTTTCTTTCTCTGTTTGTGCGATAAAAATCAAAGAAAAAGTGAAAGTGAAAAAAAAAACTTGATTCAATGTGTGATAAAATAAAAGAAGTACTTAGTAAGTCAAGTTCCAAGATGTCATCCGATCTCCAAAGACTAGCTAATCAGTATATGATAGCTGTTGAATCAGATGAAGCTCTGTTGGACGAAATCACTTTATCACTCGTTGAGAACAAGTTCACTTTTCTTCAACTCATCCAATACTTGGGAAAATATTTGACCGAAGATAGTGATACCATAAGATCAAAGGCTATTGTCTTCATAAGTGAAGTATTACAGAAACTTCCTGTCAATAAGTTGTCGTTGAAAGAATGTTATTTCCTCATGGAGTTCTTCATAAATAGATTAGATGACGAGTTTAAGAACTCGATATCAGGTGTCGAGTCGCTTATCAAGATGAACAATTTCAAATCAACTGATTTGATTGAACCGCTTTTGACAAAGATAGAAACACTTTATGAACCTAGACAGCTACTTGCCAAGAATCGTTACGTTGTTTTCAAGATCTTGTCCGAGCTTTTGACAAAGTTCCCAACTTATCTTTCATCGATAAATGATTTATATATCAAGACATTCATCAAGGTTAGCACTGGAGAGAAAGATCCTAGAAACTTATTAATATCATTCGAATTGAACTATAAGATCTCAACACAGTTTAAAGTATCTCAATTTGCAGAAGACTTGTTTGATAACAGTTTCTGTTATTTCCCTATTTCTTTCAAACCACCACCAAATGATCCATACAAGATTTCCAGTGAAGAGTTAAAGCTGGCTTTAAGGAAAGTGCTAGGTTGTAACTCCAAGTTTGCCAAGGATTGTATTCCAAATTTAATTGAAAAATTATCATCGACTTCAAGTTTGGTAAAGTTAGATGCGTTGAATACGTTGATCGAATGCATAGAAAACTATTCCCCACAGACTGTAAAGGAGTATTCCATTTCAATTTGGAACTCTTTGAAGTATGAAGTGTTGCACAATGAGTTACAAAATGTTCAGTCATATGATGACTTGATCAATAATTACATCAACTCAATTATTGATGAAGATCATATCTTACCGGTGACATTGACATTATTTCAAAAACTTTTCATCAAATTGACACACCCAGTAAATGATGACAGTTCTGCTGAAGATTATATGACAACTGATATTATTCTTGACGAATTGTTAAGAAATCTTGAACCTTTAGATAACAAATTAGCAAAGCAATCAGCTTTGATATTGTCTTCATTGGCTTCAACATCCATTCCAAATTTCAACCTTGTTATTGGCAAAACACTTCCAATGCTTTTATCAAACAAGGGTATTTCCATTCCTTTACAACGATCTTTAATAGTTTACTTGTCATTTTTCTTTGACTCGTACAAGACGATAAGTGAATCTTTCCCATCAGATGAAAATTTGCTTATTTTCCAATACAAAGACGAGATAATGGTACAATTGAGTCAATCCTTGATGTCCTCGTCCAAATCAGAAGTCTCACTTCGTTGTATTGCTATCAACAATTTGACAAAACTTGCCAATTTATCAAAATTTTTGGAAACGCAAGAGTTGAATTTAATTATTCAGTATTTAACAGAAATCTTATTGACAGATGACAATCCAACAACTTCCAAGACAGCTTTGAAAAGTTTGGTTTCCATATCAGCCAAATATCCTGAATTGGTGTTAGAATTGACCATTCCAAAATTGTTATCGTTATTACCTGATAGTGATGTCAATGAAGAGATATCCGATATTAAGACCATCAATTCAAAAGAAAAAGTTATTGAGATTTTATCATTGATTGTTGAGAATAAACAGTTATTAGATGTGATTATGATAAGGTTGCTCAATAAGATTGCCATTTTATCATCAAATGATTCATCAGCACAATATATGAAACTCATTTTTTCAACGATGATTGAAATTTTGAACAAGACCAAGACAAAGATGTCTGATGATAATTTGACATTAAGACTCGATGATTACTTGAATAGATTTATACCGCAAATGTTGTACACTGTCTTATCAAGCAAATCAATATCTGATAATGATGTCTTGTTAGAAATATCATCAAAGTTGATAAAGTTGATCATTGTAAATACCGAATCAACTAATCATCAGCAACTTGTTGAATCAGCATTTAACATTTTCATACACGGTAATTGTGGTGACGATAAATTGTTATCGAAGCCAATCAATAATCAAATCAAGTTGTTGGAAGAACCAAGCAAATTGATCGTTTTGTTCGTGAAGATTCTTTCTGCAGTTGATAAATCAACAACCAATTTACCAATGGACTTTGAAGTTTATTTGGACAAAGTCATTGAAGTTTGTGAACTTGACTCCTTGCTGAAAAACAATTACGTCAGATTGGGTTATTTACAAAACTTGAGTTTGACCGTTAACAAATTTATGAACTCCAACAGCAAATATTTAGAGAGAAAATTTAATGATTTGATCAAAGCTGCCGATCTTGAAACTACCACTTTACAATTTTATAAACAGCTTGAAGTTCTCACATGGGTCACCAAGGCTTTGATCTTGAAAGATGACCCCTTGGCAATGACATACGAAAATTTCATTATTGGATTATTAGCCACTAATGACAGTACATTAATGAGCATTGCCTCTAAATCGATTGAAGTCTTGATTGCAGATTGTGACTTGTTTAAAGTTTATTACAAGACCATCATTGTCTTTGGAAAGGAGAAGAAAGTAGCTTCAAATATTGATATCAGGTTGTTGTATAAGCAAAAATTTTTCAATTTCATCATTCCAAAATTAGTCGAGTCTTTCAATGATAATGAATCACAAACGTTGAAGAAAAATTATTTGATCAGTTTATCACTCGTTTTGAAATATGTGGATGACTCGATATTGTCATCTCATATCGATCAAGTGTTCCCACTTGTTTCCAAATCTTTGTTTTTCAACGTTGATTCCAATGCATCAGTCATCAAATCTTCGTTAAACATCATCTTGATGTCACTTTCACACAATTCCAAATTGATCTCTGACAATTTGAAAACGATCATCCCAAGATTATTAGAATTGATCAATACCACTTCCGACGATGAGATCAAATTGACATGTTTGAGATGTTTGATTGAGATTTGTAATAATGTTGATATCAACGATTTGATTGATTACAAGCAAGGAATCATAAGGAATTTGGGTTATGCTTTAGACGACAGGAAAAGAGTCATTAGAAAATTAGCTGCTGATTGTAGACAGATTTATTACGACTTGGGCCAAGTCAAAGATTAGGTTATATATACTACTACCGCTTTTATAAATCTAACCATAGATTCCAATAAACAATTCTTTGTTCCATTTCCTATACTATATTTCCTATACTATATATGCTACACCTCTCAATCAGAATCTTCTTCATCATCTGTCAGGTCAACAGGGGCCAAACCAGGGGTTAATCCAGGATAAGCAACAATACCTCTTTGTAATTTTCTGTTGAAATCCATCTTCTTTTGATTTTTCAGTTTCACCTTTCTTCTCTTTGAATGTTCTTTATTTGTCAACGATAAGATTTCCTTCTCCAATGATCGCAAATCCCCTTCTTTACTATTTTCCCATGATTTCAAACTGTCCAATTTCTTATTGATTATCTCTTGCAACCCTTCATCGTTATATTTCTTGTCAGTTTTCAACTTGTTGATCTTCACTATCTTATTCAACTCTTTGGATCTTTGTACATTTTCCAGAATCTTTTGTCTCCTAAGCTGCTTCTCCTTCCTAAGAAGTCGTCTCCTCAACTCGGCATTTGCATGAACATCTTTCTTACTCAATATTTTTTGATGGATAATCAGGGCTCCAGATGTCAACAGACTTCTCTTGGTGGAGGCAGAGGTAATGTCTTCGGAACCTGGAAGAAAATTCAGTAGCAATTTGTTAACGTTCTCCTGAGCTTGCAGCTTCGAGGACTCTGACTTGAAAGTGGACATTACGTTTTATGCAGTATATATGATGATGTTCCTGCTAAAGGTTTTTCACTATTTGAAATTTTTTTTTTTTGCTTTAAATTTTTTTTTTTTTTGGCTTCCTAAATTTTTCCTTAATCTATTCTCCATAATAATATATTAACACTAATTATACAGTACAATTACAAACATCCTTATACAAATCCATAAATAACTTCCTTTTCAATTCTCCAGCAAACACAATTATAACTTTCTTTTAATTTTATTTCAAGTTGAAGTAGTACATCTCTATTGTGGGAAAACGCCATTTCCTTTCATTTTTTTAGCCTTATTATAATAATCATCTTCCTTTTCAAAAACCACGTTGTCCACAACTTGTTCAACCTCACAGTCAGAGTCGTCAGAGTCTCTCTCCAGCGAATCATGGGTTCTCTTTCTATTGATTGGAGCAGCAGCTGGTAATATAGATTTGAGCGTTGCAAAAGACTGTTCTGTAAGTTCCTCTCTTTTAGGAAACACAATTTTGAAATTGACAATCAAATTACCAAATTTTTTCGATCCATCCCTTAAATGATAAGGCATACCATAACCCTTGATTATTTTGAAATCTTCTGGACTTATGATTTCTCCTTGATCTATTTTCACATTCAATGATTTCTCACCGAAAAATTCGATTTGAATCAGGCCTCCAGTTAAAGCCGTTACGAGAGGTATTTCAGCGGTATAAAGCAAATCGTTGTTTCTTCTTTGGAAAGTTGGATGAGGTTGCTGCTTCACAGTGATGATAACATCTCCAGGACGAATATTTGGACCTTCATCAGCCATTCCTCTTAAAAATATAGACTCATCATCACGGGTACCAGGTGGAACATCAATGGATATCACCTCTTTGCTTTGATAGTATTTTTGTCCTTGACATTGCTGACACACGTCTCTGGCAGATATATGTTGACCCGAACCATTACATCTTGTACATGTCCTTTGCAATGTCTGCTTGATGTACCCATTATCCTTGTGTAAAATTTCGACACCTCTCCCATTACACTGTACACATTTCCTTATATTCGAACGATTAGCTCCGTAACCATCACACAGTTTACACTTGATCTGCTTACTCAACAGCAATTTAGCAACCTTACCGGTATACAAAGATTCCAAGGAACATTTCAAATGATAATTGATATCACGTCCTCTTCTCTTTTGCTGTTGATATCTACTAGAGCTTCCCGAGGTGAAAAAACTGCCTCCAAATGCATCTCCAAACATTTGAGAAAACAAGTCATCAGGGTTCATAAACATTGTCTCCTCCTTTTCACTTCCAGTATAAACTTCTGGTTGTATCTCTCCATTCAATCCTGCCTCACCATATTGATCATAAGTGGATCTCTTTCTCTCGTCTGAAAGCACCTCATATGCCCTTGTAATCTCTTTAAACTTCTCTGTCGCGTCTTTGTCCTCCTTATTCTTATCAGGATGGTACTTCAAAGCGCTGGCACGATACCCTTTCTTTATCTGGCTCATGGTTGAGTCTTGTGGAATGCCCAAGATGTCATATAAACGAGTTTCTTTCAGCATGTTGGGTCACACTGTCTCATCAAACATAAATAACTAGTCCTATTGACGTTAATGATAAATAACTATATATAAATATATGAATGTTTGCTTTCAACAGTTTAAATATAGAAATACCACAAGGTCAAAGTTTCCCTATTTTTATTTTGCAATCCAAAAATTTGGGAAATCAGAGAAAAAAAAATGGAAAGTTCGATAACCTTCTATGGGCAATTCGCCTATGTTGTTGTTGTAGTAGTAGTAGTATATAGTATAAACACACGGCGCCCTTTAATAAAATCTCTTAATTTAGTCAGCAGTAGTAAAATTCAAACCACTCGGTGGACAGACCGTGGTATCTTGACTATTTGAAACCAGTTGCAATGGTGTTTTGATACCGACTCATCTCCAAGTTACAGAAACAGGATTCCACAGCCCCTGGACTTCCGTTTTGGGACGGTGAAAAATTCTTTTTGAAAAGAAGTTGCAAAGACGGATTTTAAAGCGTATCTCTTGACTAGTCAATTGTTGGGCAGACTTTTGGATAAATATGGTTGCTGCTTCACCACCGTTGGTGCTTATAAACAAGTTTGTTCCAGTCAATTACAAATTGGACATTGACATTGTCCCTTCAAAGCCAAATTTTCAAGGTGAACTCGAGATCGATTTGATAAGTAATGCGAATTATACCGAATTAGAAGATGCTGAAGATGGAGATTTGTCGCTAACTTTCAATAGTGCCAATATCATAGTCACAAGTGCTTCATTTGTCAATGAGGTGAATCAAGTCAAGCTGGATGTTAAGTATGACAGATCACTGGAAACGGTTACATTTACCACTAAAGACTATGGATTTAATGATCTTTCCAGTCTTAAGATTTACTTGAAATATATGGGCAAAATCACCAATATCAAGACATATCAGGACTCCACAACGGGTGTTTTTAAGACTAATTACTTAAATGGTTTAACGGGGAAGGCTGATAATTACATCATCGCGACTCATTGTCAACCAAAGTTTGCAAGGTTGATATTTCCATGTGTTGATGAGTTGACCAGTAAACCAACATTTGAACTTTCCATCAAGACAGATATAAGATATACTTGTATCTGTAACTCACCTGTAAAGGAGGTTGTGATTGTCGATGATGTAAAGAAAATAGTCAAATTCTCCAAATCACCACCAATGACCCCATCCATTTTTGGATTTGTCGTTGGAGATTTGGAATACGTTGAGCAATTGGTCAAATTGGGGAATTCAAGAGAAGTACCAATCCGTGTATATACCCCAATTGGAGAATTGGAAAATGCGTCATACCCCTTGAACGTTGCCGCATTGGCATTACCTGAAGTCGAGTCGATGATCCATCATCCGTATCCATTAGAAAAATTAGATTTTGTCGCTTTACCCTTTTTGTCTGATTCCGCTATGGAAGATTGGGGGTTAATTCAGGTACAACAATCTTACTTGTTGATCGAACCTGAATATATTAATCAAAAGGAATTTGAAGCTCAAGTGCGTAACTTGAGAGAAGTTATAGTCCATGAAATAATTCATCAATGGATAGGTAATTTGATCACTTTTGATGATTGGGCTCATTTGTGGCTTAACGAGGCATTTGCCACTTTTGCAGCATATGCCGTTTTGATCAAGTTGAACTTGAATGCCAAGGACAAATTGATTTGGGAGGAAAAATGTGCTACTGATTTCCAAAAAATGATGGATAATGACTCATTGCACAATTCTAAACCAATCTTTGTTAAACATTCACTTGAAGTGAAAAACACTCAAGATGCATTGGACCAAAACTCATATTATAAGGGAATCCCCTTATTGAGAATGCTTGGAAATTTACTTAGTGAAAAGAGTAATGATGATTTTGAAATTTTTTTCCAAATTGTGGGTTCATTCCTCGATTCTTGGAAATTCAAAACATTTAAACCAGTTGATTTGTGGAGTTTTATCACAAATTCTTCTTTAAATTTTAATAAAGTTGATGTTGCCACATTTATGCATTCATGGACGAGACTCCCCGGTCATCCAATCTTATACGTCACTGTGAACGGTGAAGGAACAATCAATGTTACTCAACATCGCTACATATACGATATTAAAATTGAAGATGATACTGAGTTTGAAGATGTTCCATACCATATTCCATTGACTTGTAAATTATCAGATGGAACTTTAGCAAGACAATTTTTAAACGATAGAAAGAAAGATTTGAACTTGGATCCAAAGAAGTTGCTTTCGATCAATGCAAACTATTCAAACATCGCCAAGGTTAAATATTGTTCACTGATTTATTCAAACATCGCAGCAGGTATAAAAGCCAATGCCTTTAACCCATTGGACTTACTTTCCTTCACTTGTGATCTCAACAGAATTTTAGGACAACCTTTCCAAACCGACGAGGACCTTATCGGATTGCTTGAGATTGCTGAAGCTTATCTGGCAAGTACCACGGTTATTGATTTTACCTCTTTAGATATGGTGTTGAATATGGTGCAAAACTTAGCATCATCGGTTGAGTTGATAAATTCCGACTCGAATTTGAAGATTATCAACAAGCTCAATCAATGGTTAGGAAAGGTCATTGTCTCGTTGAAAAACAAGCTTCTTTGGGATGTCTCCCAATTTGATTACTCAAAGCTGTCATTCCAAGAATTAAGAGCCAGAAATTCCATCTTACTGACTGGGGCTAAATTATCCCCTGAAGAATTCCAACCGGTTATCAAAAAGCTTTATAAAAATTTAACCCACGGACCAAAGCAATCAATTCCAAAAGAATTGTTGAACAGTATATTATCAGCAACACTATCCAATTCAAATCAGCAAAAGGAGTACAAAGAGATATTGGCTTTAGCAAAGTCTCCAACGTTGACAATAAATAACATGATCAAGGATGGTACGTCAGACTCAGACATCAGAGGTGTATTGCAAACCTCTGCAGTACTTTCTTTGGGATATGTGTCTCAACCAGACTTGGTTTTAAAGACCTTGAATTTCGTCATGACCAATGTGGATTCCAAATTGATTGAACTTGCATTAATCGGTTTACTGCTACAACCAAAGTTGAGACAACAATTATGGGACTGGTATGTTTTGCATTACAATGGCTGGTGTTTGAAGACATATAGAGATGGATCGGCATATTCTAAACAATTGAAAGCAACATTGACAAACATTTCCAAAATTATTTTCAGCATGATGATCAACAATGCTAAAAACTCGAAAAAAGTCAATGCTTTTGTAGAGGAAAAAATGAACAGTTCATTGTATCAAAAATTTGATGTGAGAGAAATCTTGGAAAATGTCAAGATGGAAAATGAGGAGAAGGTCAAATTGGGCACCCACAATGATACTGTGTTACTGTGGTTAGAAAGTCACTAGATGGGCTTTACGATTACTAGATAGTTTTTCGATTCATCTTGAAATTGATATGACATCTCATTTTATACAAGAAAAGTTGTTGATATTTATAACGAAAACATTGTAGAATAAGGCGAGAACTTGTTGGACAAAGCCTGATTACTTGACTTTCTATCTACAAAACCAAATAAGAAATATAAACTTCCACTGATAACAATTTCACTATATTACTCTATATTTTTTCGTACTACAATCAAATACCTAACTTCAGTAAAGAACATTTGCGCCCGCACGTCGTCCAATGAAGGCGAGGGGACTCTTGATAACGATGGGCGTTTAATTTGCTCTAATACCACTCGATTGTTGTTGCTGGAAAGAAGGAATCACCGTGGTTGAATGAGATCCATGCAAAAAATATTCCCGTGATCGTCTCTTGCCTTCTGTACCAGATGAAGACAGCAGATATGCGGAAAGATCTATTGACGAGTTTTCCAAATTCATTCGTAACAGTACTTTGGCTGCCATCAAACGTCTCAAATATATTGTTAGTGCTAGCCTCTTGATATACTCTTCAGGAATAGAATCGTTCAATGCAAACAAGTCCCCTGAGTCTCTGGTTTTACTCTGGAAGAATTGTTTTTTAAATCTTTTATACTCTTTTTCTTTTGATTGTGTTGATGATCTTATTGACCGTGTTCTACTTGGCGCTTTGGCAATAGGTGGTGAAATTTTGGTAGTTTTGGTTGGCTTTTGCCGTGTTTCTGTAGGATATTCAGTAAAATACAAATCTATTATATCGGATGTGGCATCATCCAAATGTAACTGATGATTGAGATCGAAACTTGCAATTTTCAACTTTGCTCGTAATTTGGGACTCGTTTTTAATTTTTCAATCTGAGGCAATTCAAACTGTTGTAGCACAAGCGGTTGGGCCTTGTTCCTTATAGATATTTCATTTTGTTGAAGTTCTGTACTGTTTTCGAACAGTGCAAATAAATTGTCTTTATGTTTATACTTGTACTTGATTGAATTCTTTCTCAGGGAGGATGGCATGAAGTTGAACAATTTTCTCTTTTGAGCATAGAACCCATAACTTTGACTTTTAGCAACACTGTTCTTCCTCTTTGTCATATATGTCTCCTCACTGATCATTGAAAATCTATTTCTCTCTGACTTTATCGAAGGGGCTCTATTGATAACCAGTTTTCTCTTTGATGAGCTTCTTCTCACTAGCCCTGGAACATTTGAAGAATATGGAGCTACACCACTTGTTGTGGATTGTCCAATTCTACCTCCTTCAGTTTCAACATAGGGTCTTGGAAATCCTTGAACTAACCTTGTATATGACAGTCCAGGGTTGTATGACGATGAAGTTGTATTGGAAATGACCCAACTAGGATCACTAGTTGACACATCATTATTTGTTCGTTGCTGTAAAGGTTCATAGTCAAAAGTGCCACCGGTTGAGCGAGGAAACCTCAATGATACTTGTTCATCATCCTCTTCGTCTTCACTGCTCTCCTGTGGAATTTGCATCTCTTCTGTTGAAGCCCCGGTAGTATATATTGAAGACACACGCGGTACCACTAACCTGGTAGATGAAGATGAATAGGTATCTGACTCTCTGAGGGGCCTTAACAGGGACGACCCATCTGATAAAGAGCCAGCACCAGGGGAAGACATTCTGGTGTTTCAATTACAATATATGAGACATATTGAAAAACCTAAACCTCAATCACAAATAAATTTTAGGGACATAACAGAGACAGATGGCTAACCTTGCATTATTACCGCATTCGTCTGCACAGCCCCTGACTACCCGATGCAGTTATTGACACTACTGTTCTGCCAAGTCTCAGTGGACAATTTTTCTGTTTTGTTTTGTGTTTGTTTACCGTTTTCAAACATATTTGTTTTAAACTAATACAATACATCAATTGGATTACTATACAATTAATCATTAAATCAAGATGGATAAATTAAAGGATGTAAGTATATATGAGCATCCACCTGGGAATCACCTCAATAACAAACAGCTGCCCAATTGAAGCGGGAAATCGATAGATCGCTGAGATTATTGTTCCGATCTCCTTGTTTTTTTTTGTTGTTGTTGTGACAGCGCGTAAACAAGGATCGAAGATGATGATGACCTGTTACATTCATTTCAAATACTAACAGCAAGATGGCATTTTAGAAAATCAGCAAGTTGAAATTAGAAACTGAATCATGGCAAGAAAAGCATGATGACTTGTCCGAAAAAGTCAAGGAGTTGGAACAAGAAAATATGGATAAGGATCATCAGATTCAAGCTTTATCAAGAAAGAATCAAGTCTTGGAAGAACAATTGGAAAAGACGGAAACAGAATTGGCAGAAAACAAGACTACCGCCAATGAATCTACTTCTTTGAAGACCACCAATGAAAATTACAACAAGAAGATCCAAACTTTGGAGGAAGAGATAGAAGAATCCAATGATAATTTGAAAAAGACTACTGAATTGTTAAGAGAAGCTGATTTGAAACAAGAACAAGCCAACAAGAAGATTGAATCATTGGAATCTGAAAAGGAGGAGTTGGAAAAGAAGTTGGAAGAATTGGAAGCCAAATATGCAAAGGCCAAGGAAGAATTGGAATCAATTACTGCAGAATTGGATGCTTTATAATCTGAGACAGAAATTGGATGGGGTAAATCCAGTATTGGTGTTCGAATTCCATTCATTTTAATTTTACTTTTATTTTATTTACTCATCCAAGTTGTCTTTAGTTGAATTATCCGATGATTTTTCAATATTCTTCAATAGAGAAATATATATATATACATACATATAACAACGAGTGAATGGGGATTTCCCCATTTTCAATACCATTAATCATTACAATGAAACCAAAAGTATCGTTTCGTAATCTAAAACCGTTTTATTTATATATATATACAGGAGAGTATTTACAAGTTGTTGATCTAACCACGTCTATCCAACTTGTTCAACTTTCTGGCAGTTCTTGCATTAGTCCTTGTGTTTTGACCTCTAACAGGCAATCCAATAGCATGTCTAAGACCGACATATGAACCTGTACTTCTTTTCAATTGAATATTCTCTCTCACTATCGATCTTAATTTACCCTCTATGGTCATATCAGATAATTCCTTAGTTATAGACATAATCTGTTGCTCAGATAATTGATGCATTCTCATCTGTGGATATAAATTCAATTTTGAACATATTTCAGTTGCTGATTTATCTCCAACTCCATAAAATTTAGAAGCTAATCCAATCTTTTTTCACAAAATTTGTTAATGTTAGTAAGAAGTTCCAAATTTTGTTATTTTTGGTATTGGCAATGTGTAACTTACTCTAACAAGGGCTTTCCCTTGGAAACCTTTACCCAAGATATGCACAACCATTATAAACAAATGATATTAATGACGCTGATGATGATGTTATTTCATCAATTTATAATTTCGTCGCTAATTTTTTTATTTTTTTTTCCATTACAATTTGCGTGCACCAACTCAAAATTATATGACAGTGAAGGAGAGAAGATCACTTGAAAACTATAAATCTACAATTGGGGACACGAGATGAAATGAATGTTATAGAGCCTGATCAACAGGCTGTAATTAAAGGAACAAATTTGAAGCAAATGACAAAAACAGAAACAACATTATAAAAATAACATGAAAAAATAAGTTTACAGATAAAAACTCCCATGATAAAACATTAATGAGACTGAGATTTAGACATCTCATTCAAGACACTTTCAAAATCCAATTTCAAAATTAACAAATTCCATATCAAACCGATCATTGTGATAAAGCTTGCCAAACCAATGGGCACCACTGCAAAGACAGTAATGTTATACAAATCGATGAATCGGGCCTTTTTCTTCTTCGTTATATCAACTATTCCATCTCCTTCATCCTCGGTATCATCATCATCATCATCATCATCCTCTTTGTAATTATCAATACTGAGGTTGGACGTGACAAAGCTTTGAATGATAAAAATCCCCGTTAGTGAGCAACTGATGAGTATCCAAACATGGAGATAGTAATTCCCATCTGGGTTGAAGACAATCGTTAATAAATGTATAATCATGATAATGAACATTGACATCGAAACCATCCTCACAATAACCGCTGAAGGTGAATATATGATGATCCATCTGATCATCAATGAATCTAGAATTTGATAAGTGAAATAACCGCTCACAGTACACCACAATGCAGCCATCAAAAATTCAGAAGATCGGGCATTTGTTATATTCATCGTCGAGGGCACATCATACACGTTGTCCGTATACGAAAGCCTGTACCATTCTTTAAGAACCTTGTACAAATCTCTTACAATGGCAAGTAAACTTAAATCTCTTCCCAACGCCAATCCAAATAACTGCCTAGCAGTTAAAAATTGTAAACCAACTCTTTTCAAATTCCTCTTCTCCTCATTCAAAGTTTTCGACAACAGAACCCTCGAGCTACGAGGTCTATTGTGCCGCTGATGTGGGTATTGCTGTTGTTGCTGCTGCTGATCTTGAAAAGAATTCGAGGACGTGTTTCTCGGTATCCTCGATCGTAACGAACTTGTCGAGCTAGACCTCACCATCTGCTGCTCCAATTGAGAACTTTCGTAAGAAGGCACCTCATCATCTACCACTTCTATATAACTAGAATTGGGTATCTGGAAATGACCGCTATCATAGGATGCCATTTTCTGATGTATCAAAGGTTATTCGTTTCGTCTCCTTGCTTCGAAATCAGGAGTAAAGTAAAAAAATTATTATTATTCCAAATAAAAAAAAAAAAAATCTTTTGCAACTGTTTTGATTCTCAGACAAATCATCAGTGAGAAGAGTTGATATAACAATGGCTCAGCAAGTGAATGATCACACGTTCACCACTATGAACAATATAGGCCCTCCGATATCATCTGGCACCTCGGTGTCAAGTAACGGTGCTTCTTTGAACACTCCAGTGATGAACAACTCAAATCTGTTTGATTCCTTGGTGACACCCCAGTTACCACCTCCACCACTGATGACGCCTAATCAACCATTGAAACAGGCTAGTGACTTGGATAGAATGAGATTGAGTCCCGCCTCAGGACAGGAAATGAATGACGTTCGTAGAGGTTTGGCCACGGATCAAAAGACGCCTGCTGAATACACTTTACATATTTTGTTTACCCAATTTGTGAGACATGCCGAGAGAAAGCTCAATGTATGCTTAAACAACTACTCATTGGAATCCGAACCACCTATTATTGAATTGCTATCAGAAGGTGCAGACCCAGAGTTTGATAAAATAATAGAATCCTTGGGACATATAGCTAGAAGGAAACCTAAACCAGTGATAGATTCGGTGATGTTTTGGAGAAAATCAAAATCCGAAGTTTCAATGTTGGCAGCTGCAGCTGTAGAGAAAAACTTGAAGCTTTTGAGGCTGGAGCAAAAGAAAGTCAGCTTTTCATCAAATGGGTCATCTTCCAATTTAAATAGATCAGATTCCAAATCCGAGCAACTCAAAAAGCAACACCAACAACAATCACAATCAAAAGGACTATATCGTCAAGCATCGCTTTCTTTCATCAGAGGTCACAAAAATAATAGCTCAAGAACAACTTTAAACACAGAGAAAAGCTCGTCTTCTCAGGAATATATGGCATCGCCTACAAATGCGGTGATACGCTCGCTTGAAATGAAGCTTGAAGAATCCAAAACGACCGCTATACAAGGCGAAAGAAAATCCCTTATAAGCATCTATATTTTATGTCGAGTACTTATAGAAGTGGTGAGACAGACCTCGATCGACATATTGGGGGATGACTTAGGAGACAAATTAGAAGAAATTATTTACACCCAATTGAAGACTACTGATCCCTTGTTGATAAGTGATAGTGTTATAAGATCATCAAACTGGAATTTGTTTGCCGAATTAATAGGCCACATGTCAGCTAAGCGATTTTTGAATGTTAGTGATAGATTTATTGCCGATTTAGAAAAAGTCCCACCAACGGTTATGAATGGCCGTGAAAATTTCACTATCAAAAATAATCAGAAAATACCCGTTGAATCCATTTTCCATGAAAGCGGTGACAATAATTTCATAGAAGAAAGCTTGAGTTTGTTGATACATGGTATGAGATACTTGAAATTGAAACATTATCCACTCGATGATTTTGAAGAAAGTGCAGATTTCCTTCAAAGTGTAGGGAAATTCTATAGCAAATCGCAGAGTGAGAGTATCATTGTTTCATATTCCGAAGTATTGAACCAACTTCTTCTTCCCTTAGCAGGTGTCATAACTGCTGAGGTGAATCATCCACAGTGGAGAGAAGCTATAAGCCTTATATATCAAAAGCTGCTTATAATATTGCAACAAGAGCCAAACAGATATTGGGATTGTGCAATTAATTTGTTGACAACAGTGTTGACAGTGGCACCCACCGAGGTCTTTCTCAAAAATTGGTTGAACATCATAGAGGCAAATGCCTCAGTGTTGAAACCAAAGGTACCCGTTGAAGATCAAATTACTTTTATCACATGCTTTACCAGATTGCTTTGGGTATATCTCTATCGTTGCACTGAATCTTTGAACTCAACCCATAGAACTTTGGATGCTCTTTTCAAGATTTTGTTTTTCAATACTACAGCTACTAACAAAAAGCAGCAGTGGTTGAGTTTAGATCCACAATTGATTGAAATGTTGGTATACATGATCCGTAGTGTTGGATATTCTTCATTGAATTATACCCTTGAGAATATATTGCTCCCTTTGATAAAGCAGGGATACAGTGGCTCAAGTTTGGACAACATCTCGCAGCCACATCTAATTTTGGCTATCAGGTCATATGTATGCATTCTAGACGATTTTGAGATGAAGAGAAGACCCGCATTTCCAAGTGATGATGTCGTGAGAGATGTTCATAATGAACAGTTCATTGAGGATCCTTCAACTCTCAATATTTTTAACAATCAGCAACCTGTATTCCAGAAAGACACTTCAAATGCTGCTATATCGGAAGATATTTCAAAAGTTTTCCAAAAAGTACTTTTCCTACTCGATCGAAGTGTTGGTGCTCCAACATGGCAGATAAGTGATGACATTGCTACTGATAATTCACAATATACTAATGGAAATGTTACATCCCCACTTTCATCATTTTCTACCAAGTCACCATTCTCGTCATTTCTTCATGGGAAGGAATTTCAAGTGCTGATCTCAAAGAACCTCAATATCGAATTATTTGCTACACTCGTTGAGTCTGCTTCATTCACCAGTGATAATATGGGAGCTAAGAAGTTGATCGAAATACTTGTACGAAATGCTGTACACAATGATCCAAGAATTAGTAATGCTGCAATATCCTCGTTGAAGTCTCTAATGGTCAAAAAGAATCCAAAAGTATTAGTGACTGTATTTGCTAGGTATGCATTCCAATTGGATGATAACCCAAAACAATCATACAGCGTGGATTTTTTAACGTCATCAGAGTATTTAAAACTTTTGAGATTGTACGTTGATCTATTGGGTTGCTGGCTCAATTCTCTTAGATCACGACTTGATGCTCTTCAACAATTGAAAGATGACGTTACAGTACCAATTGCAGGGCATCCACTACTGTTATCTACAAGTAACAATGAAGTACTTCAAATTGACTCAAGTAAAATTGGCGATGAATTGGAATTGAAAAACATCGTGACTATAATTGAGGAAGTAGAAGGTAATGGGTTGTTCTTTTTGTGTTCGCAAGACTTCAATATCAGAGGACTCGGTTTATTGATCCTCAAAATCATTTCGCAATTCGATGACGTTATATACGATATTAGCACCATGCACAGCGGATCAATAAAAAACGATATAGGAAAGGGAAACACCGAAAGCATCAAGAAGCATGCTAGAACTCCTTCTAAATTTGTTGCAGAATATGGTACACGTCTAATTCAAGTATTGGAAGGTATTGACTTCTTTCAAGTGATATCTCCATTGGAGAATGAGATCAGTTTTCCAGAGAAAGCAAGATTGAAAGAGCTCAAGTTGAGACGAAAGAAAAATGTCTTGACATACCTTGCCAAAAGTGATTATGGTATTGATAGTACTTTATGGTTCAAAGCGTTCCCGAAAATATTGAATATTGTATTTGAGAAATGTGCAATGCCAATTGCTTTATGCCGTTCCATCGTATGTATAAGACTTGTCCAGATGTACAGTACCATCTTTGACTTTGCCAATGCACCATCTGGTCATTCTGTTGCTCAAAATCCGACACATCGTTCTTCAAATTCTGGATCATCTTTCTTCTCCACTTTCAATTCAAGCTCCTCACCATACAGCGAGGAAATGACAAGAGGAATTGGGTCTCAGACCAAGATGGCATATGATCACCATTCTCCTCCAGAACTTTTGGTAGAACAATGGAGAATTTATTTGATCTTTGCTTGCTCAACATTAACATCAACTGGCGATCAAAGATTACACATTCCATCGCCTTCAATTTCCTCCACCAACAGCGGTGGAGGCTTTGCAAAATCCCATATGAGGAAAAGATCACAACAAGTGTTTACTGTTCAGCATCAAAAGATAACGAGTGCCAAGTCGATATTCAAAATGGTAATCCCATTGTTAGGAACCCAACAGGCTGTTGTCCGTGATGCTGTTGTAGCAAGTCTTTCGTCTATAAATATCAATATTTTCAGAGGTTTGATTGAAAGCATAGTTCCTTTTATGGACTTATGGATGGATGACAACAGATACAGAGACCAGTGGGATGACAAAGTGAGAATTGAAATTGCTAGAATCTTGAACAATGTTTCCTTTGGATTTCTTCAAACTCAAGTATCATATTCTGATGACTGGATTATGACGAATTTAGTAATGATAATCAAATCACTTAAATCATTTCTTTCGACTGCCACAGTTCAAGTGAGCTTTGAGTTCCAAAGACTTCGCCGTTATTTTGCTGGAATTTTACAAAATGTCTTTTCCGGTATTTTGAAAAGGGAGGATCCAGAGAAATGGTTTCCCTTTGAAGCAAGAATCAGTTGCTTCAATTTTCTTGAAGAGTGGTGTGGTTATGGTACACATGCTTCAGTTACTGAAAGTCGCTATAGACAAATGTCAAAAAGTATCTCTGCTCTGAAGGATTCCATATCATTGAGTGCCACTATTGAATTGGAGAGATCTGCTTTGGAATACTCCGCCATCAGTTGTATGGCAGTAATATGTTCACGACCTATTACCAAAACGGTCGAGGAAGATCAAAGATCTGTCGTGATGTCGTTCGACAAACCAGGTTTGTTGAACTGGATACACTCTTTATTTCAAACTTCCAATGAGAGGATTCATATTCTAGCGAGAAAGGCTTTATTCAATATTCTCACTGTTAATCAAAACAAAGACATATTTTTGGATATTATAAATCAGTGTTACTTGACCTATGACAATCCGAGAACTATTGAAAGTTATTTCATTACGCTAAGTGATTCTTTATTGAAATTGGAAAAGCTTCCTGTGAAAGGGTATCAGCTTTTAACATTGTGCTTTTTCGCAGTTGGGAATAACAATCACAGTATAAGGGTTGCGGCATCTGAATTGTTGCAATATGCTGAGAAGCTCATCTATGAAACTTCTTCTGTCAAACTTTTAACGGAGAGGATTTGCAGCAAGTCGAAACCAGTATTCAAGTCAGGTCTGTTTCATGTGGCAGCAATATTTGCCAAAGATCTGCAGATCATTTCCGAGCTTACAAGGGTTTTCCATATTGTAAACCCTGAGTCTCGTAAGGACATTTTGTCTGCATTACTCCCATTCTTCAATACAGTTGAGCTCAAAATGGACGAGACATTATTGAATGATGAAGTGACACAGATGGTGATGCACAACTTGTTTGAAATCACACTCAAATACAGTGATACTATGCAAAATGAAGTGGAGGGTTTATGGGTTGCTCTTGCGAATGGGAACAATACCAACAATGTGAAACCAATATTGAGTTTCATTACAATGAACTGTCTACAAAGAAGAAACCCTCACTTCGTGCAATATTCAAGACAGGTTGTTGTTTATTTAGCAAATACAGTTGCTGGCGGACAGCTTATCAACGATTTCATATCGAATCTCGAACCGAAATTTATGGTCCCTCCACAGCAAATAGAATCCATTGAGCCATTTAAAGCTAAGGAAATGCCTTATATTGCTGATATATGGGAAGAACTACTGTATTCTGGGAAGGAAGCGATATTTTCCTTAGGTCAACTATCAGTTATTTTTGTTGCAGATTTATTGATAACTCCGCCTGAGTTACTGCAGAACAAATTACCGTTATTATTGCACGTTTCATTTGTTCTCTTGGATCATTACTTACCATTGGTGCAAGAAGTGGCGTTTGATATCTTGATGCATTTGGTACATGGTTTATCAGGAGGAGATTCGAAGGCTTCGGAGATAGTGACACTTTTAAGGAAGCATGATCCTAAGAAATTTTGGGTTTATGACGATTTGAACAGCGACAAAAATGGAGCCAGAACTCCAGTGACAATGGATGAGTTAATAAGGGACGTTCTTAAAGTTCTTGAACCAAAATTCCCAAACTTGCAAGAAGAGTGGAGTCGGGTGTCTTTGTCGTGGGCCACAACATGTGCTGTCAGACATATTGCTTGTAGGTCGTTTCAAATTTTTAGATCATTACTCACGTTCTTGGATCAGTCGATGTTAAGAGATATGTTACATCGTCTTTCAAATACAATATCGGATGAAACCCCTGATATACAAGGTTTCTCCATGCAAATATTGATGACTTTAAATGCTGTCACAGCGGAGCTTGATGCTCTGCAGTTGATTGATTTTCCTCAATTATTTTGGTCAAGTGTTGCATGTCTCAGTTCTGTTCATGAACAAGAACACATCGAGGTGCTTTCAACATTATCCAAATTTGTATCTAAGATTGATCTTGATTCTGAACTCACAGTGTCATGTTTAACTTCCACTTTCCCTCCTAAATGGGAGGGTAAATTCGGTGGACTTCAACAAATAGTAATGATCGGATTAAGATCATCAAACTCTTGGGAGCATTCTTTGAGATTGTTGGATCGTTTAAATAAACTTCACGACAGTCAAATTATTGGATCTGGTGACTCAAGGTTGTTGCTTGCTCTTCTTTCGAACTTACCAAGATATCTTCATGCATTGGCTACAGACAACTATACCGAGGATGTTATTGACTCTGCACAAACAATATGCCAAATGGTAGATCGACTTGACGCTGATAGAGATCCTAGTAACAATAGAAGTGCTTTGAAAAAAATATTGGAGTCATTTATCAAAAACAGATTCAGGACAAAACTGGATTTCGTAAATGAAACAGTGAATAAGATAGTCAAGTACTTCTTCCCAGAGTTTGAAGCACAGACTTTAGTTTTCTTGTTAGGAATACTTTCTAATAATATAAAATGGGTCAAAGTTGAAACGATGGAATTGTTGGAGAAAGTTTTTCCTTGGGTCGATTTACAAAGAGAAGAGTTTATCGGTGTTGGAGCTGATTTGATTTCACCATTATTACGTTTGTTGTTGACAGACTATGCTGAACAAGCATTGAAGGTTCTTGATGAAGCCGTCAGCATATCTGGATCTCAATTAGATAAAGATGTGTTGAGAATGAGTCTTGGAAACAAAACGATAAGAAAAGAGTATGAGAAAACGGCAACTTTGTTCGGTATCCCTGATGAAAGCGGCTGGGCAATCCCAATGCCAGCTATTACAGCGGCTACGACAAGAAACAATGTTCATTCTGTATTTTCTACTTGTACCACTGCTATGAACAATGCTGAATCGGAGCTTCAATCAACAACTACCAATGTCGAATTCCACAGAGAGGAATATTCTTATGTTCCAGCAAGTACGGAGATGGGAGATGCTCTATCGGTCATGGATTCTCATCAACAACTGGCGGTATCACAACAAGATCCTTCATTGAGCCACATATATGCAGCTTTGGTGAATTTGGATTCATTTTTCGCCGATGATGCTGAGGGTAAGACATCATTGCCGGGACATCCAGGTATTTCCCATCAATACAATTCTTCAATTGACACGAAGGAAAGTAATCCAGAACCGATTATTCCATTCGAATCGGCACCTCAAGTTTATGACAAGAAAGTTTCAGCTATTTTGAATAGAAGTTTAGCCCGTACACCTTCCAATACCTCATTTAAGACTTCATTGGCTGATTCATTTGGTAGTAGTCCAACAATGCTTACTGAACAATATATACATAGAGATCATAGTGGTCACAATTTGTCTCAAAGAACATCTTACATGTCATTTAGAAGCAACAGAAACTCATCAAGAAGACCAGGTTTTGACACATCTACAAGTTCCGTGTTGACAAGTTCCGTTACTGATCTCACAAAGGCAGAGGAAAGGTCACCTCATAGAACACCGCCATTACTGTCTCCATCTTTGAAAGATGCAGATTCTCCGTTCCAATTCTCAGACCAGCACCAATCATCACAAGAGGGTTCTTTTAGATTTGAAGGGATTCTTAGAAGTTCAAATAAGGCAAGGAGAAGATCTGGTAAAGTACACAATAGTAATACTACAGTTTCCAATGGTAACTCCAATAATAATGGAACTCATATTGAAGGTCCACTTTCGATTAATGTTTCGTCACCTTCTTCTCAGTTGTCAAACGGCAATGGACTCCCATCCAAAACTAAAGATAGATCTTCTGTTTTCAGTAGGGCTAATAAGAGGAATACTCCAAAGTATAATCAAACGAAGGAACAAGTTGAAAAAGATTAAAAGAGTTTATTCGGTTGCACCATGATATATGTATAGTGTGAATATGTGTTTTATGAAATATAGAGGGTTATTGATTCTAATTATATGTAGTGAAAAACTCAAGAAGGGGATGCAACATTTTGTTGTAATTTTGTGAATTGATCAACTCATTCATCATGAGTGCTACTGAAAAGCAAAATTGGTTATGCTTCACTTGAATTTATATCTATTTCAATGAACTTCGACCTTTGCTAAAAGGTTTGCACGGACATCCCAAAGAGAAACAACACACACCAATTTGCGATTTGAATAACTAATATTCAAAATGGTGATACCTTCCAAATTAAGCTATGGCATCCGCCAGGGTAATTCATTGTCAAGATAGCTGTTATATAAACTCCTCCCTGTTAATTTCTTTACTTGTTCCTTTTCTACACTCTAGTTACTAAAAATAACAATTTCAATTGATAACAACTTCTTATAGAATATTCCAATAAATTATATCAGTAATTCTATAATGTCTATCGGTTGAATGACAACTCCCGATGTGTAAGCATCATTGAGATATTCTCTGATTTCTTGATAGTAAGAATATTATCGAGATTGTTTTGATGCTTAGAAAAAGTACATGATACCAACTTCAATAGTTCCAATTTGAGAATTAGTTACAAACCTCCAAGATGCTCATATAAAGAATATGTTCTCATTAATTGACCTATCAAACGCCTATCACAATTTTGATCAGTCAAACAAATGCGTTGGTTAGCGGAAATCCTTCCATAGGTGTTAACAATCTCATAAATAAAAGGACTGACAAATCATGTCGTGATATAACTATATCTCGATAATGTTTTTTACTATTAAGATATCGGTGAATAGCTCATTGATGTTTACACATTGGGAGTTGTCATTCAACCGATAGATGTTATTAAACTACTGAGAGAATTTCTTGGAATATTCTATAAGAAGTTGTTATTGATTGAAGTTGTTATTTTTAGTAACTACGAAGTTGAATTGT
>PPKU02000133.1:0-23246 GCA_003706265.2 Nakazawaea holstii | reverse complement strand
TCAGATATATAAAGGGGTCTTTCATCCCCCGATTGTATAGCTTATTTTATCAAAGATTTTAACAAGGATTTATTATATCATTATTCTCATATCACGTTATTTGAACGAATGTTATTTTTAGTAACTACGAAGTTGAATTGTTTTCTATTCTTTTCTATTCAACTGGCAAAAATCACTCAAGTGATCATTTAGATTTGCCACTCAACCATGAATTGGTGGCAATGCTACTTGTCAGAGTTTTTATTATGTAAAGATTTCAGATATATAAAGGGGTCTTTCATCCCCCGATTGTATAGCTTATTTTAACAAGGATTTTAACAAGGATTTATTATATCATTATTCTCATATTACGTTATTTGAACGAATGATAGCAAAAAGCATTGAATATTGTCCGGTTTATGACCGGTTTATCCGATGGTGCAAGGTAGTGCCGGATGGCAAACCGCAGATTTTTCCGGTTTATAATTGGAGGGTTGGCCGAGTGGTCTAAGGCGGTAGACTTAAGATCTACTGGACGCAGTCCGCGCGAGTTCGAACCTCGCATCCTTCATTATTTTTGTACCTTATTATTTTTGACCTTTGATTCTTAGGAAACGTTAAATCGTTATTGAGCTATATTAAGCTCCGGCGCTACCAAGTGTTAATATAATTATATTACACTGTTTTAATAAAACTGTTCAATTTTAGGTGAGGATGTTTTACAAGGTTCTCATAGGTATGTATTATTTTTTTAAAAAAATCTCAAATTAATCCACATAGATTGACATCTCAGCAACTTATCCTGTATTTATTACCTTTTATATTTCCTCCTTAAAATTTTTTAATAAGAAATAAACGACACTGATTGACTATGCATCTCATCTTATTGTGGTTGCACATTCTGTTACCGTTGTCTTTGAGACTGTAGCAGTTGATTTGATATGGTTGTGTTTTATGAAACAGCTGATTGATGAGCCATTGTTATCTTTTATTCAATAAAATTGCGTAATAACTCAGATAAGACACTTCTGAGAACTCCCGAAATGACAACCATTGAGTTCCTGATTTGATTTTGGGGGACAGTAGGTTCTAGAAATTACCAAGGAGACGGTGAAAGTCATTGAATCATACATCGTTGACTCGCAAGTAATGTTTAAGTTTGTAGGCATAGTTTTACAAATTGGCGGTTTTCAGCTTTGAACTTGAATCAACTGCTCTCCACACTCGATAGATGAAAAAAACGAAATAGTGTAATATATAAAAACATTCAACTTGAGTTAAGCATTGACCACGAATTTCAAATGCGAAAGAAAGTTTAATAAAATTCGAGCAAAAATATTATATTATAAAGAGCTTACGTTCAGAAAATCCCTTCTGAAGCAAAAGAGGCTCCTCTCATCGAGGCCCATCTTAGTTATAGAACAGAGGTAACAGTAGTCCGTCTTCAAGTCACAAAAAGTTTATGTCGCTCCTTCATCACCCCTCTACATTCTATCCATCATGAGTGGTACAAAATGTGTGCATTCAAAAAATTCTTCCATCTATACAGGAAGCTCACAGAACCAACTACAAACAAATCACTCAATCCATTTTTTCCCAGTTAAAGCCTCATAAGCTTCGACATATTTCTCTTTAGTTCTTTCGGCTATATCCTCAGTCATCGAAACACCTTCAACTTTATTCAATTTATTTGAAGTCAACCAATCTCTCAAAAATTGCTTATCATAACTATCTTGAGATTTTCCAATTTCATATGTAGCTTTGCTCCAAAATCTTGAAGAATCTGGAGTCAAAACTTCATCGACCAACACCAATTCATTCGACTCGGTCAATCCAAATTCGAATTTTGTATCTGCTATTATAATTCCCTTTGTGATAGCATAATTTCTGGCTTTAGTATACAATTCGATAGCTTTAGCGGCTAGTTCGTCACATAATTCTTTACCAACCAAATTTTCAGCTTGCTCTGGAGAGATGTTTTCATCATGCTCCCCTTGTTCAGCTTTTGTGGAAGGCGTGAAAATTGGCGTTGGGAATTGCTCACTTTCTTTCAATTCCTTATCAATAGTCAAACCATGAACAGTTTTTTTGGTCTTGTATTCTTGCCATGCACTTCCAGTAATATAACCTCTGACAATGACTTCCAATGGGATCAATTTTAATTTTTTGACTAACAAAGACCTTCCCTTCAATTGATCCTTATACTTATCTTGGCTCAATTCTTTTGGAATCTTCAGAAAGATTTCATCATCTTTGTCCGAAATTATATGAGTCTTTATTGATGAAGAAACAAAGTCAAACCAGAAGGCAGACAATTGAGTCAAAATCTTCCCCTTTGATGGGATACCGTTTGTCATTATAACATCGTAGGCTGATATTCTATCGGTTGCAACGAATAACAATGAATTTTCGTCCACTTGATATATATCTCTAACCTTACCTCTTGCTACCAAAGGTAATATGTTGTCCAAATTTGTTTGAGTCAATGACATGTTTCTCTCTGTTCTATTCTATAACTTTCGATCAGTGTTGATAAGTGAGAATTTCAATTTATTTTATATTTTCATTTAAAATTTATTTTTCGATTTTGACTTCAAATTTTTAAGGAGTCAAAAAAAAAAAAAAAAAAAAAAACATAGATAGAGACATCACATATAGCAGAGAAGAGTTGCTGACCCAGCTGACTTGATATCACTCTATAGTGATAACTATTCATTCTATTTAAGCACTGGGAGACTCGGCTGCACAACAAAGTTACCAAAAATGGGTGTTGTCACTTTGACAGAGAACTTTTATCTATGAAGTCTCACCATTTACTATTTTAAGAACTGCACTTAAGTCATTGAAACTCTCCCTTAGGCGGCTGGCATCGTCACTAGCGTAGTATTGATTCATCTGGTTTATAGTGCTGTTAATTAGGCTCAGATTTTTAAGTTGAGTTTCAACTTCAAACTCATCCTGAAATCTAGCAGCTGTCGCCTCTATAGTTAACAAAGTCATATCGAAGACATCATTTCTCACGTATTCACTTATATCCAAAACAAAGACCTTCATGGTTTCTGTATCAGAGCTATGGAAACTGAGCAATTTCTGGCGCACCGGCTGCAATTGAGAAACCAGTTTTAACAATAATTCATTGGTGTACTGTAAGTCGTTCAATAACATTGCATCACTTGGTATACAGGGTTGTAAAATGAGAAGTGAAACTACTTTATCAAGCAGTTTGAGCCCTTCTATGATAAATTCAAAGAAATCTAGTGCCAAAGATTGCAGTTCGTCAAAGGAATTCATCCTGATGAATTTAAGTCGAGTACATGTAGTCTATTTTTTCAGTGGTTACTTTTTTTTTACAAAGTTTATATTCCTACTATATATCTATGAACAAAAAATACTAGATAAATGTAACCTCATATGTTGAACCTCTTTGAAACAAACATATGGGAACACCAAGAAGAAATTTCTCGAATTTATTCATGAAATGAATGATAAAGATGTCAATGATTTAATTGGAGTCCAAGAAAAAAGTTTGAAAATGAATTTTTGAACTATGAGGGGAAATCTTCTCATTAGAAGATCCACGGTTTTTAGGTTGTGTGACTTTTCTCTTGAAGATCAAGCATTGGTTTAGAAGTGTAAACAAAAGTGTCAACGAAAGTACACTATAATGCTGTTGTAACTGTCACCGTCTGTGAATTGATCAAGAAAGCCGGAGGTAAACCATCGCACCACATATCTAAATTTTCAATGTACTCTAAACTGTCTTTTTGAGACTTGTGACATCCAATCATTGGAGTGGGCAATGTGGTGAAGATGACACTGCTATCCAGAGAAGTTTTCATCATCAAATTATTCAAAATCAAATGCTGAGCCCTTGCTGATATTTCATTGAAAGAAAGCAGATCATCATCTGATCCTTCACTCATACTTGAGGAGCCAGACTGGGTTGGAAGCAATTCTGGAGACTTTGAAAAATTCACTCTATGATGCTCTGACATCTTAGAGTTTTGCCTCTTCAAGCTGGGTGCTGAATTTCTATCTCTCTCTGTATCTTTGATGAACATAATTGAAGGCTGATCACCTACAGCATCTTCAAACACTTGAGGTTTTGGCATCGCCACAGAACTGAAATTTGGTCTTGAAGACTTCGCTATAGTTGAAGCAGAAGGCTTCGTCAAAGACGGATTTCGGATTGAACTTGAAGATGCTTTTGATTTGGCAAAAGGTCTAAAAGATCTGACTGATGAGACATCTGAGTCACTTAATGCGGAGTCGTCGTCATTGTAAGTGGAAGTATCATCGACCTCAGAGTCAACTTCTGAATCAGAATAGTTGGTATCATTTATATCAGCTTGCAACAACCTAGAAGTTCGCATACTGAAAGAAACTCCCATTCTTTGGAAATTTGATAAGGTATACCTTCTAGGTCTCTTCTTTATTTTTTTCAATAACTTTGAGCTGATGTTGTTTGTAAGTGAAATATCAATGGCGTTGAATTTTTTGGATGAATCCCTAATTTCAATTAACCGTTGAAACCATTCATCACCGTCTAATGATTTTTTCAATCTTCTCGTGGTAGCATCATCAGTTTCCTTTCCTTTAACTATGTATTCATAAACCGGATAATCACCACCGGACAAACATAAGACAACAACTTCTGCCTCTATCCTCAATACTTCCAACAATGAGCTAACTCTCAGTTTTTCATCTGCCATATCGTTCTCATATTCTACAAAGACAACTACTCTCAACTTGTGAGTCTTCTTCCATTCTGGAACTGTTGTCAAGATTGCACCAAGCTGTAATATCAAACTATAAGTATCAAAATTGGTACTTAAAGCACTCTTAGTACCGGAATCGTCAACTATTTCAGCGCTCATCTGAATTGGGTATAAATCGATATATTCTTTAGATTGATGAGGCACGTCAAGTGCCTTCTTAGTTGGCAACTTCAATCTATCAAAACCACGAGCAATAGCAACGTTCGATTCAAGAATCAATAAATCTTCAATTATATGAACCCACTCTTGAATTGTCATTTTACTTTCGTTTCGACAATTGTCTGTTGGAAGCCCTTTGAACTCGATGGCACTTCTCTTTTTTTTCCGTTGTTGAGATTTGTTAAGAGATGGTGGTAAATCGTAAAATCCCAATACTGTTATATTTGGACGCATACCCCCTAGACCGCTCCCGAGATAAACGTTTCTCACTCCCCAAGCCAATGTAGGACCTAGACTGATTTGCACAAACGCCTTCATGTGGAGCATGTCTCTTAACTTAGTCCAAGCGTTTTTCTGTTTTTTAAACTCGGAGTATCTATCTTGAAATGTCTCACTTACCATGACGTGCCCCAAAATGTATAGACCACCTTTCTTCAAATGGTTGCAGAATCCCATCAAGTTCCAAGATGTCTTGGGGTTATCCACAAGTAACAATATTTGAGGCCTCCAGTACTTCACATTGTCTTGTCTTAATCTTAAAAGATATTTTCTTACCTGATGATAAATCAAAGACTGTGACACATCACCCCATTGTTTTGGTGGACATACATAATGAATTATCAAAAATAGAAACAGCAAGAATACAATGATCAAACATGCAGATAATCCATCAACAATAAACATTGCAATTCCGCAACTTATTCCGCCCATAAATGCAGTGGATGAGTCGAAGAATTTGAAGCTAGGTCTAAAATTAGGCAGGGCGGCAATTTTCAACAAAAAACAAGCCAAGTTGGTGATTATGAACGTCATTAAAAAAGCCATTGTGATGAACGTTGCAATTTGATTGATGTCTGCAAACAAACAAAGTTGACATAGTATCCATGTGAACACAATAGCAGCAATTGGATCGTCAGCTTTCTTTGTCCCTTTACTAAAGAATGATATTCCAGGAATGATTGAGTCTCTCAGAATTGCTTGTAAAACTTTTGCAGCACCAACTATCCCCACTATAACACTGAACAAACTTGTTGAAAACTCACCCATCAAGATAAGAATCTGTGATAAGTTAATTGTTTGTATCACCTGAACATCTTTATACAATAAATCTCTTGGTATTGAAACCCCCATCGAGATTATTACACTTGCATAACAAATGAAAGTCAACAATAAACCGTACAAAGTTCCCTTTGGAATTGATTTGGAAGGATTTTGTAAATCACCACTCATGGAAGCCCCAGCAAATATACCAGCTGTTGCTGGGAAAAATATACCAAACAAGTCATGAAAAGTTTCCTTTGTTGCTAGTTGGGAGCCAGCTGCCCCCTTTGTGAATTTTGGCAAAAAATTATTGATCAAATTATCCATAGAGGGACCAGAGTAGAAACTGTCCAAATCAGGTACATCAAATGGTTTGACGAACAATGTTGACACTGGCACTGACAAAGTAGCAAGTACCAAGATAAGAAAAAGCACAGACCCAGCCTTGGAAACTAAATTCGACCCAGTCATTGAGACCACCGTGCACACCAGTAATAATACAGTGGAATAAAGAAAATCCCATCCTTTGGGTAATAGCTGCATAATTAGTCCATTTTCTTTGTTAAAATTCACCATCAATGGTTCGATGAACCCAACAACATTCAAGGCAGAGTTCAAGACTTGCCCAATATAGAAAATTATCCCAATCGAACCTCCAAATTCTGGACCTAAAGATCTACTGATCATATAGTAGGCTCCCCCACCACGGACAGTTCCGTTAGTCGCTATAGCGGATATCGACAATGTTGTCAAAAGATTAATGGCATAAGACATCACCAACAATAGCAAAGAGCCTAGAATCCCCATCTGTCCTATTATAAAACCGAATCTTAAAAACATCAATATACTCAACACGTTCAACGCTGTAGGAAGAAAGACCCCATTGAACGTTCCCAACTTCAGTTGCTTCTGGGCTTCAGAGTCTTCTAAAGATAGCACTCTATCATATTCATTATGGCTTATGGAATTTCTTCTTTTATAGAGGTTGGGTATCAACGGTGTGGTCTCCGTAACCCTCGGCATCACACTTATGTTATAGCAACTTGATCTGATAGTTTTGTTAGATAATGCTACCAAAAAAAAATAAAAATGTTCTAAACTTTTTATGTGTTTTTTTAAATTTTTGTGATTAGCAGAGATGTATCAGTAGTGGCACAAGAAGAAGTATGGGAAGAGATGATTTCTACCACCCGTATACACCTTATCATATTCAGCTACAGTTGATGAAACTGATCTATGATACTGTAGACGGAGATTATAAAATTGGACTTTTTGAAAGTCCCACAGGGACGGGTAAGACATTATCTTTAATTTGTTCTACGATGACTTGGTTAAGGGAATATAAGAAGCAACAACTTTCCAAAAACATAATTGACGATCAAAATGAGCCCGCATGGGTCAACCAACAATACAAAGACAATATACTATCGAAGCAAAGGAGCTTGTTGAGGGACTATGAAATATACTTGGATAATATCAAATTTGAAAAACCTGAAGAGGTGCCGAAGCAGAAAAAACGGAAAATCAAAGTGGAGATTGAGGATGATTTAATACCCAAAGACTACCTCAGCGATGAAGAAGATGAGGACAGGAATAATGCTCTCTCGGAGGAGATCAAACAACTTTTATTTCAAACTGAGGGTGTGTCTGAAGCAACTACTACTATTTCCAACCCTGTCAAGATTTTTTATTCTTCAAGAACACATTCCCAATTGTCTCAGTTTTCTTCGCAGTTGTCAGGCCTTAAGTTTCCCTCAACATTTGATAGCATTGATGAGAGGATCAAGTACCTTCCGTTGGGATCTAGAAAGCAGTATTGTATAAATGACAAAATCAACAAAAAATCTGCAACACAGATCAATGACGAATGTTTGGAGTTACAAAAATCCACTTCTGAATCCTGCACATTTTTTCCTACTCCTCAGACTCAACCATTGGTCAAATTATTCATAGATTCGACATTTGCTGAAATTCAAGATATAGAGGATTTGGTCAAGACTGGTGATCAAATAAAGATATGCCCTTACTACAGTGTCAGGAGCGGGATTGATATTAGTGAGATAATATCATTGCCTTACCAGTTACTATTAGAGAAGACTTCACGAGATATATTGCATTTGAACATTGATGATAGTATTATCATAATAGACGAGGCACATAATCTAATTGATACTATTCAACTGATGAACTCGACAAGTGTATCTCTTTCAGAGATAAAGGAAGTTAATAGACTGTTGATGGAGTATTTCAAAAAATTTAAAAAAAGATTCAACAGCGGTAATCGTATTAATTTGATGAAAATTATCAAAGTCTTGAAAATATTACAGGAGTTTTTAAGTAAGAAGGAAATCATAAATGGATTGGAATTCAATGTGATGGAAATATATGACAACAACACTTCAGATTTGACAAATTTCTACAAATTGGAGGACTATCTACGTAAATCCAAAATTGCATTTAAATTGGATACGTTTATGCAGAGGTCGTCGTCTCAACCATTGTTGTTTAAAATCATATCTTTTTTAAAATCGTTATCCAACCCTTCAAGTGAGGGAAAATTTTATTTTAATAAGGACTTGAATGGTGAAATTTCGATGAAGTATTTGTTATTAAACCCTCTGGATATTTTCACCGAGTTGATCAAAAAGAGTAGATGTATCATTTTGGCTGGTGGTACAATGGAGCCTATGGAAGATTACCATAGATATTTGTTTCCCTCTTTATCGGATGACCAAATCAAGACGTTCACGTGTGATCATGTAATACCAAAAGAGAATCTAAAGTCTTTCATCGTCAGTGAGTATCAAAACCAACGATTCGAATTCACGTTCAAGCATAGAAAGGACAATGAAATGATTATTGCATTACTGAAGTTGCTTATCAAAATAGTAGTCAATGTACCCCACGGGGTTGTTATCTTCTTCCCCAGCTTTGGAACAATGGAAACAATAGTCTCTATATGGAAACTGAGTGGTAAATATGATGAATTGAACAAGATTAAAACTATATACAAGGAGGATCGTACAAGTACTGAGGACCCATTAATGGCTTATACTTCAAATGTTGATAAAGGGGCGATATTGTTGAGTGTTATGAATGGAAAATTGTCGGAAGGAATAAATTTCAACGATGAATTGTGCCGAGCGGTAATCATGATTGGTTTACCATACCCGAACGAAAGTTCCAGTGATATGATATTGAAAAGGAAATACATCTATGAAAAATGCCTTTCTCAAACCAAAGATGCCCAATTAAGTGAGAGATTAAGCAGAGAAATGGTTGAAAATGTGATGATTCGTACCGTGAATCAAAGTTGTGGAAGATGTATTAGACATGTGAACGACTACAGTGTGATTGTTATGATAGATTTCCGGTACAACAAGGTGGTTGATAAGTTGAGTAAATGGATAAGAGATAGGTTGAGCAATGAAGATGCTGTTACAGGATGTGAATCGTTCTATTCCACAAGATAACAAAGAGAGCAAACAACAGTCGTGTATCATAATAATTGACTAGTCAGCTTCCTCCGCCTTCCTTCCACGTGACTTGTAAATTGCTTCTTGGCATTTCAAATACAAAAAAAACAAAAAAACAAAAAAAATTATATATAAATTGAGCCATCCTTGTTCCCTGGTGCGAGATCTGTGTACATACATAGCATAAACTATATACATCGAATAGATCAACATGGATAACAAATATATTCATCCAGTGGCTTATTTGAACACTCAAGACATGGGGAAGAACTCGAGGCATTCTTCCACTGCAGAGGGCTCGACAACCTCGTCTTCAGTCTCACCAAAATCCTCGGCTTATACAGATTTATCTTCAAATGATGAATCTGAAAATACCGAATCTAAAAAACTCACATTACCAAACATATCTGGGTTCGATTCAAGTATTGACAATTATCATCTTCATCATCATCCAGTTATTGTCGATGTACAAACTCATAAGGTTAGTAGTAGTCGTAAGAAGAAGGCTGAAGAGAAGAATGGTGGTGGTGACTCGTTGACTTGTAAATGGTTAGATTGTACTGAAAGATTTGAAGATGCTCAAGGTTTATATAACCATTTATGTGAGTTACATGTTGGACGCAAGTCGAATAAGAATTTATCGTTGAATTGCCGTTGGGGTCATTGTAACGTTTCCACTGTTAAAAGAGATCACATCACTTCGCATTTAAGGGTTCATGTCCCATTAAAGCCATTTGCATGTTCACAATGTTCTAAAAAATTCAAGAGACCTCAAGATTTGAAAAAACATGTCAAGACTCATGCCGATTTAGATCAAAATATCTTGGGTTATAACATACACATTGATCAATATGATACAAATAAAAAGAGGAAGATGGATGTCAACACCGTTACCAATTTTTATGATGAGGTGAAGAAATCAAGGTTACAACCTACTTACAATGATGATATCATCAACAGATTGAATAGTTTGGAGTCTATCATTGGTTCTTTTGATTACAACAATGCTCCTCATCAACAAATCCTGCAAAATCAACAACAGCAGCAATACTATAATCATCAAGAGTTGTCTGATGCCAATACATTTTTCAATCAATTATTGGATAATTATCAGTCCTATCCTCAACAACAGCAACAACAACAACAACAACTGCAACAACAAATCCCACATCCATCGCAACTGCCGCAACAACAACAGCAACAGCTCCCATATCCACCACCGCCACAACAACAGCTCCCTCATCCACATCATCCACAACAGCATCAACAGCCACTGCGTTTACAATTTTCACAACAACCATTGTATCCTAATATGATGCTACCATCGTCAAAATCGTTACTTCCATCATCATCCAACTATCCAGTTACAGATGATTTTATAACACGACATGGAATTGGATTGAATCAAAAATCCACACTTTATACAAATGACGACTCTTCAATTGATCTCCTGAAGGGAATGGAAAATTTGAATATCAAACAGATACCATCAGATGCCGAAGAAGAAGATCAAGAAGAAGATGAAGAGGATGATTCACATTTGAAATTGATCAAATTCTTGTGTAATTACTTTGAATTATTATTGGAGCAACAGGGAAATAATCTTATAGGAGAGCAAGACGAGTCGAAGGCAGAAGGTAAGAAAACTTTGTATCCAAAGATGATAAGTATTTAAAGATTTGAAATGGGCTGTTTTAAAGGGGTTTAGTGTGTTTTTCTTTTCAATTTTTAGTTTTTAGTTTTTGGACGGTTTATAGTTTCTTAAGGTTTTATTGGTTGAATTATATTTGATATATAAATAATTCAAAGGATTTGTAATCAACCTAGAGCGTCTTTGTAGTTGAGTGTTCTTTACTCAACTCCGATAAAGGCATATGTAGCACCTAAACCAAATACCTTGTTGTTTTAAAGTTCATTGACATTTTTAACTAGGACAAGGCAAGGCGTATTATTATTATTGCCCCTTGCCCTTTTTTATAACCCGGAAATTTTTATTCTCCGCATTAAGCATCTTTGAGTGGTTACAAAAGGTCAAAAGTTCAATTAAGTAAAGAATTATATAGGAAAATCAAATTTTTTGGGGGTATGATGATGATGATGATGATGATGATGAATGCAATACTGACAGTCTGAAAGTAAAGTAATTAACCATCAAAAAATTATGAGTACAAAGAATTAAATGAAAATAAAAATAAAAATAAAAAAAGATTCAAACACAACGAAATCCAAAACAACATCCATTATTATGACTTTTTTTTCAGAAATAAATCATTCATTAACAACTCTCAATACTTTCCGGCTATAATCAAATTCATCTCCTAAACTTTTCTTACTATTGTTCAAATTCATAAACATAGAAGTAGGATCCAATCTTTGATCAACCACTTGCGTATTGTACATTTTTTCCAAATCATTCTCGGTACTGGATAAATCACTTTCATCCTTCTTTGCTCCATTTTTATCTCTTTTGATACAGAAAAACCATAATAATAGCAGTATCAACGCCAACACGACTAACCCAACAACGACAAATACACCAGCCACTTTCCCAGGGGATTGGAAAAAAGATTTGCCTGAATTTGTAGATTTATTGTTATTGTTTAAACCTGTAGGTTGAGAAACTTGAGTAGTTATAATTGTAGTGGCTGCTGAACCGGTAATAGTTTTGATGATTACCGATGTGATTGGCTTAGCGTCTGTTGTCTTTGATGATGATGATGAAGACGATATCGTGGATTTTGAGCTTGAACTCGATTGGCTACTTGATGAACTCGAACTTGATGATGTGATTGCTGGGGATGAAGAGGCAGATGGTGATGGTGATGGTGATGGTGAAAAAGATGACGAGGTTGTTATTGCTGATGATGAAGTTGCTGCAGGTGATGATGACGATGAAGGTGAAGACGATGATGATGATGACGAAGAAGAAGATGATGATGATGATGTATCTTGCGTGCTCGAAGCAACATCACTGGATTTCAGAGTTCCTGAAGGATTCCCAATCTGAATATATGCATAATAATTATTATCCTGATTACCACATTTATCAGTTGGATAACCGGGACATTGATCTGAACAACTATCCAAACTCTCTGTATTAGAAGGAGCTTCATCCGAGCACCAACAATCGAAATTCAACAAAATGGCATATGCCGACCCTTTACAAGTGATTTCACAAGCCCCATTGGATTGATATTGACTCGAAGTTGAACCTCCAGAGGATCCTGTGTTCTCGGAAGAACATAGTGTGATATCTTGAGTTGAAAACTTGATGCATATAAATAGAAGTATAAGCAATTTATACATCATGATTCCCTATTATGTTTCCCAACCTGATCTGAATCCTTTTAAAATTGTAATGCAAACACACAAGAGAAAGAATGACTGAGAGCCCTTGATAAGGATATTGAAATCTGAGAGCTTCAATTCAAACAATAACTCTTGTCAAAGAAAGATGTGAAAATGGTTTGATATTATGGTTTTCTGATCTTTTGTTGATATTTATTTTTAATTTTTTTTTTTAAATTGGTTTTTTTGTTTTGATTTTGTTCGTTTAGTGAGGGACTAATGCGGAAGTTGAGGGCTGTATGGTGTTATTATATAGATGCTACACGAGATACACTGTTTGAACAGTTCTTCCCCTTGATATCGAGATTTTATCAAGAGTTACAACTAGATCATTTTTGCGGATAACAACATCATTACCTTCAATCTCTCGACTGTCATTAACCATTTCAGCTATCGAACAATGCACCATATCAGAATTATAACCAGTATATGTCGAGTCAAATCCCCGTATCACTCGATTCAAACTTTTGATTAGTGTATTTAACTCATCATTTGGCTTGAGGACCATCACTATGAAGGATTTACCACTGGTTTGTGATTTCAAAATGTGCAATTTGTCTTCGAAATGTACAGTAATGGGGCATTTGCGAATCTTTGCATCGATTTCATCGATCAATTTATCAATATCTTTCAACTCTATTTTGAAATTCAATGATAAAGATATATGTAAATCATTAATGATCTTGAACTGATCATTTTGAACCAATGATTTCGTACGTGGTATATCCTTGAGCATATGCGTAATCTTATCAGCTTCCAGTTGTGATAATCTCCAATTGTAATATACAAAGCTGGTCATCGTTGTTGATGTATTCGTTGCCAATTTGGGCTTCTTTGAGTATTTGTTGACGATATCATCGGGTATTGCTGGTAAACTCTGGTCTAAATCATCTTCATCTGAAGAGTATGATGTTATCAAGTCCATACTTTATGCATCTATATCTGTGTCTATCTATATATTTCTATATCTGACATCTCTGCAGTTATTCATTTTTTTCTATTCGTAATTTTTAATTGTTACACAAAACAGTAGAGATTTGTAGAGATATATGATGAACATGATTCGTCACTTGAACAACATATATCATGGTAATTGGTTAGATGATTTTTACGAGATCCGCTAGATGATCATACAAGTGTGATTTAACGGAATGAGCCACTCTTGTTCGGTCTCTGCTTTAAAATAATTGAATTAGCACAGATTTGGAATACAAGTGACAATTTTTACTCACCCCATATGATTTGCAAAATATTGATACATCGATGAGGACAAAGCCAGACAACATTGCACTTCTTGAACTTCATATTCCAAAGCATCACCTCATCACCTCATCGCCTCACCTTCTCCAAAGACAATCGAAAAAAAGTAAACGACAAAGAAACAGAACCAGAAAAAGAAACAAGACAAAAAAAAAAAAAATTTTATCAAATTCAAACTCTCCAACGGTTCAACTTACAACATCGAGATGTCATTTGACGAAGATTCAAAATTGGACCACCTCAGAGACGTTCTTTGTAACGTTAGTGGTGACGTTACACTTGCCAACAGATTCCGTGCTCTTTTTTTCCTCAAATCTATAGGATCGGAATTAAACGATCTGGAGAGGGCTAACACTGCAATCAAATATATAGCAGAATGCTTCAAGGATAAATCGGAATTGTTGAAACATGAAGTTGCCTATGTCTTGGGACAAACTAAGAATATGACTCTGGCTCCTGTATTACGTGAAGTTTTAAAATCCTCAGATCAACAAATTATGGTTAGACATGAAGCTGCAGAACTGTTAGGAGCATTAAATGATGAAGAATCTTTGGAATTATTGAATGAGTATTTCCATAATGACCCAGCTGTTGAAATCAGACAAACTTGTGAATTGGCCATTGAAAGAATCAAATGGTCCAGTTCCAATTTATCAAAGGAGGAAATCTTGGCAAAATCCCTTTACGAATCCATCGATCCAGCTCCACCATTGGATGAATCAAAGACTTCCAAGATACCAAAATTACAAGAGATCTTGAATGATCAGTCGAAACCTTTATTCGAGAGATACAGAGCCATGTTCAGATTAAGAGATATTGGCACTGATGAAGCAGCATTGGCATTAGCCACTGGATTCAATGATGACTCTGCTCTTTTCAAACATGAAATAGCGTACGTATTCGGTCAACTTTGTAATCCAGTCACTGTTCCTTCATTGATAAAGATCTTACAAGATAAAAGTGAAGCTGGTATGGTTAGACATGAAGCTGCTGAACTGTTAGGAAGTATTGCTACCGATGAAGTTTTACCTATTTTACAAAGTTTCTTGAATGATGAAGAAGATGTCGTTAGAGATAGTGCTGTTGTTGCATTAGACATGTACGAATATGAAAACTCTAATCAAGTGGAGTATGCAACTGTATAACTTATATATAAATAGATACATAATTATGAACTATATGTGAATGTTTTTTTTAATTTCTTTCTTACACATTAAAACACACACCTTCCTTCCTTCTTCCAATCCTCTCTATATTATTATTCATAAATCAATTATTCGTTCTAAATTTATAATTACATTTCGTACATGTGTAAAAAACCGTCAGACCTTCATCGGCACTTCTTAATTGTAACGTATGATAACTCATCTCTTCATTCCCACATTGTGGACATTTCTCCTTTATAGTGGCCCCATCTTCCAAATCGTCTTTGTTTATCGACGTCTTGACCACTGATTTATTCGATTTCAATATCGATGGGAATGAATCCTTTGATGTCCTCGTGACAACTTTTAAATTCGTGAATTTAGATGATGGATATGATTCATGACATAATGGACAGTCAAGTGTGCCGGAGGTCGCCGTCGTCACTGAGGGAAGTAAGTTACCGCAACTTGTGCAAAATATTAAGGATCCAACTACTGACATTGTATGGGTTGTAGTTTATTGATGTGTAATATGATCGATAGATGTAGTGATGATATTCATAAATTTTTCACTTTTTTTTTTTTTTTTTTTTTTTGATAAAATTTTTTTGCTACCAATGTAACTCTCTACAGATCTATCTCTATCAGCATTCATCATAAGCAAGAGATGGAAAACACTGTAAATTGCATTGTATATATCGAAACAACTATATATATACAATACTAATACTCATCCTTTCCGCTGATAATAACATCATTAATTTTTAAAATCATCCTTGTCAATTGAGTGGCTAATAACAATTGTTGTTTCTTACCAATCAATGGATCAATAACAAATAATTCCTTCATATCATTATTGTTTGATCCTAAACAATCAACACCAAGGGCAGAATTTTTCTCTAAAACGTGTTTGGATTTCAAAGATGTTAAAGTTTCAATCGAATTTAAACCAGAATTTTCCAGTAATGACATTGGTATTACATCCAATGCTGTGGCAAAACTTCTGAATGCATATTGATTTATACCCTTTTGTTTATCAGCTTCATTAGCAACGGCAATAGAACATGAGATTTCAGCAGCACCCCCACCGTAGACAACTCTGTTATCTTTTATTAAATTTCTAACGACACAAAGAGAATCATGTAATGCTCTTATTGACTCGTCAACAATCATCTTATTTGAACCTCTTAAAAATGCAGTAACCGTTTTAAGATTATCACAATTTTCAACAACCAACATCTTGTCCCTTGTTGTACCAAATGTTAATTCTCTAATTGATCCAGCATGACCCAATTTTTCTGGTGATAAATCTTCAAATCTTGGTACAATTTTACCATTAGTCAGAATTGCTAATAACTCTAATTCTGGACCTCCAACCCAACGTACAGCTGGTAAATTATTTGTTAACAACATATGATTTGCCTCATCATCAAACCCCCATTGACAAATTACCAAATTAGCTCCAGAATCTTTAACTTGCTTTATCATAGTTTCGAATTTTTCAATTTCATATTTTTGTAAATTTTCAAATTCTTCAACTGTGGATATATCCAATTTATGTTTAGTCTTTGGCTTTGGAGGTTCAAATGGACATGTTAAAATTGCCAATTTAACATCATCAATTCTCTTTGGCATTTGTGGATGAGAAAAATCTTTATCTATGATAACACCTTTAATCAATTTAGAATCATCTAATGATCCACCAACTTTACCTTCAATTTTGATTAATTCAAAATCAACATCTTTTCTTTCAAAATTCAGCACTGAAAGTACACTTTCAACAGCCATCTCGGCAAATTGATCATGACATTTACTCACGATCTTGGAACCTAATGAAGTCTTAGCAGCTTTAAACAAATTAGAATCCTTGTTTAAATTTTTTTCAATATCATTAAAATCAATTTCAATTTCATCTGATATATTATCCAAATTGGCAATGGCAATTTTACAAGCCTCATCAAATCCGTTTGCAATCTTTATTGGATGTATACCTTTTTCAATCAACTCCAAAGCTTGATCTAATAATGCACCTGCCAAGACAACAACACCAGTGGTACCATCTCCAATTTCGTCATCTTGAGATTTACTCAATTCAACCAAAAGTTTAGCGATTTCATTGGATAATTCCATTGAAGATAAGATAGTGGCACCATCATTAGTGATATTTATATCTCCATCTGGACCGATCAAGATCTTATCCAAACCTCTTGGACCTAAAGATGTCTTCAAGATAGAAGCCACTGATCTTGCAGCTAATATATGTGATTTGACAGCTTCCAATCCATGTGTTCTTTGCTTTTTCCCCTGGTCTCTAACTATGATGAAAGGTCTTCCATTTTCGTCTTGTGCGACAATGGCATTTGACATATCTGGCATAGACATCTGTTGTTGTGCCATGATATCTTATTAATCCTCTTGGTCTACGTTTTAACCTCTGTATATTATAAAAATTTGTTCAATTTTTTTCTTCTTCTCTTTTGATTTTTTTTTCGCGTCTGTTTGTTTTAAGCTGGGCTTAGTGACACTGCTAGTAATTGGCAGAGAGAACTACTACTACTATATACAAAGGAGATGATGGACTGAGACAAGTTAGTTCGTCAAGAGAGAATGTGCGAACAAGTGTTCCAGGTCTTGTATCAGTGGAGAGAGTTGGTTCCCACGACTTCTAAACTATCTCGAAGATAACAACAACTTGATGACAAAGCGTCTTTGTCTATGAACTTTCATGAAATCTTCCCTGCTTTCTTTCAATTTGACTTTGTTCGACATGTACATTGCTAGGGTAATATCTTATCATTAATTTTTATTGCTAACAAGATTATGACATGAATGAAATGTATACAGAGAGCATTCTCCTTGAACGGTGTGCTTCTATCTATGGTGTGAATATATGTTCAATAATGGTCTCTATAAAGAGTCTGCTCTCAAAAAGTCCCACATAATAACAATTATAATGTGGAGTGTTTAATAATGTGGAAAATGGAAAATTAACAATGTAAAAAGCAAAAATGAAAACACTATGATGTCAAAGTGATTTCAAGTCAAGCATTTTGGAAAAGAATTTCGTTTAATACGAGGGACAAGAAACGGAGATCTCAGGGGGGTCCACGGAGGAAAAAGAAAAGAGCGGGTCTGAAATTGAGACGTAATCCCACTTTGACTGAGCAGTAGCACCAGATGCAATTTATCCGGTTTGATGAAGTATGTCCGCTTGGAGAGAATAATCCGGTGGTGGAGGTGCACGATGACTTAACGATGACATCATGGTATTGCCACAAATGGTGTAACTGTGCTCACCAGACACGACTCTCGTAGGCAAATTGCCGCGTTAAATTGTTTCTTTTTGTTTTGTAAGCGTCAAGAGTCTGTTTGTCAGATTTTATCTTTTTCGCTCCAGCTAGATTCCGTTGGTTACATAATTCCCCTTTTCACAAATAAATAGACTATCCTGACGTTGACAAGTATAAATACAATACGGTTTTCCCCCATTTGATATTCGATATGTACACTATTAACAACATATCATCACTATATCACTACAACACTATATCACTACAACACTATATCACTACAACACTACAACAAAAAATGGGTTTAATCAACGCTATAGCCAATAAAATTACTTGCACGTCACCATCACAAGGTGTGCAACAACAACAACCACCTTCATACACTCATCTGCAAAACAAATACGCTGGTAATGGTGGTCTTTATGATAACAATGGTATAAGGAAACCACAACCACATTCAGCTCATTACGTTGGTAACAAGGGTTTCTACCATAAGAATTTCACCAACACTGATGAACAACATGTAAGACCCCATGCAGTCACTCATGAATTACCAAAATATGAAGATTTGTATTAAGAAATAGAAGAATATAAAGTAAGAGTGGCATGTATGTCATGTCAAATGTCAAATGGGTGGGTATGATTACAATCCTGCGTTTGAGTTTCTTCATGCGAGTGGGTGGGTGTTGTTTTTTTTCTTAGAAAGTTTAGAAGAATGTGTGTGTTATCATTTAATTATTTAATGTGTGGGTAGGTTTTCCAGTTAGTTGATCACTTTTAATTTGTGTTGTCTTTGGGTTTTTTGCATAAAAGTTTATAGAATTGCTTTGTTTGTTTGCTTTGAGTATTTATTTAATCATATTTATTAATTTAATTGCCATTGATAATGGTTTCATGTACCGTTTAACATGGGTTATTTTTACCAATTATTGAATGTAGAGTTTAAAATTCAGGGTTCCCACCACCCTTTTTTCAGTAATCAAAGGCTCATTTTCATCCCACCAATTTTGATGTCTTTTTTTCGTTGTTTCGGTTTTTTGATGTGGATTGAGATGCTTTTTTAGTCATGGATCACAAATGGAAACAGTACGAACTGATCTTTAGTCTACTATTTAGCCTTTATTGAGGAGACAATGATGATTTGGCACAATGAATGAGTAAAGGCTGTTTCTTCGCAAAATTATCATGTTCCTCGTACATATAGGGTTCGGTTCGAATGGGGTTTGACAAAAGAGAATTGAATGCACATTCTCGTTTCCAATTCAGTTGCCGTTCAACCTAGTTGGCAATTGATAACTGGTGCCTCTGTAGATTACATAATTACTCTGCCTCTTGTTTCCCGAGATTTTCTCTTTTCGATCTAAACGACATCATCATATATAGAGATATATCATCATTGCAAGGAAACGACGAGAGAAATTTACACAAAAGTAAGAAAAAAAAAAATCCACAAGCAGAGGCAAAAATACAGTGATTCGCTTCAAATCAAACAACAATACGAATTGCAATATGTCATTCCATTCCATACCACCTTTGAATCCTATTGAAATTTTGAACAAGCTTTCCCAATCTACATTGGTCATTCCTGTCATATCAATAGGTAACATTCCTCAATTATCAACAGACTTGTTAATACATAATTTGAAATGTCACTTGATTGCAAGATTGGATGATGATTACTTATACCCATTTATATCACCCGTTGACTACGTTGAGAGTGGCAACGGCAGCAGTGGTCAACAAGTGGGGATAAGTACATCTTTAGAAGTGTATTACAACGATGATTTGAAAATAACGATTTTACAACAGAGATCTCCTATATTACCACATTTCCAAAACAAATTTTTAAAAGAGTTATTGATACCATTTATCACGAGTATTCAATTCAGCTCCGTGATGATTCTCAATTCCTCTACTCCAAAGACTTCAGAAGTTGGTGTATCGATTTCAAAACCTTTAAGACTTTATTCAAACAATTTAGCTGGATTATTTACAAAAATCAATTTAGAAGAAGACACACCAATAGAATCAACTACTGATTTCGAATCCTTCTCTTCCTCTTATATCACCACTCTTGTCAAATCACTCACTTCAGAAGAAGCATATTCTGAACCATTGCAACAAAGTCCATCAGAAGTCAACCTTGTTAATCAATTGAAGGAAAATTTCCCAACTTCTTTACCATTATCCAGAGTGTCGTCATCTTTACAACAATTAAGAACAAATCCATTATCCGTGATGATCTTGTCAATTTCAAGTTATGAAGGTGATAATTCTCAAGATCTGAAATTGTTAACTCGTGAATTGCTCAAGATTTTGAATATAAAAAATGAAGAGGACAATTTCAAAATGCCGAAAAGTTGGGAAGGGTTTTATGGATCTAGAGATATTCCTGTTGGTATAGAAGGTTTGTATTCTTGATACTAGCAGATTGCATATATTAACAAATCTAATCACTATTTTCTTTTGTGCTAAAAGATTATTGTAATTTCTACATATTTAAATAATATATAAAATATATTTCGAAGAACACAGACATTTTAATTTATATTTCTAAAGTACTAGTGGATAAACCAACTTGAGAATCACCTCATTCCATCCACGCAATACATGGTATGATATCGGAAGTTTATTAGAGTTCTCGGATTACCATAAAAATAGTAAAAATGTACATCAGTTTTATATTGCCAAACACCAAATGAAAAAAAATGACACACAGAAACGAAAAAGATGAAAAAAAAAAATCATTCTTCAAATCAAATCAGTTCTAGAAACCGAAACCGAAAACTCATCAACTTGACTAATATAACATAATCACAATGGTTCCAGAATTGGTGCTAGATCCTTCATTGAGATACTGGGTATTGTTACCTATATCTCTGGCAATGGTGCTTGTAGGCATTTTAAGGACATATATAACAGTGCTAATACAACCATCATTCAAATTGGTGAATTGGAAAGTGTTGAGAGAGCAGTATGTTTAATTATAACTTTCCATCATCAAAATGGCGAACGAAAATAAAATTCAATTATACTAACTATCCCTGTTAACTAGGTCTCATTTACAAAAAGCTGTGAATTTCCGTCAAAATTGTTTCAATTTACCAACACAACAAGATTTTGAAATTCGTCAACAATACATTTCGGAGAATTTGAAATCATTGAAATATTTATCAAAGCCACCACCAAAGGAAGATGAACTCCCACCGAACCCATTATCAGATCCGGCAAGTACTGATGCCCTTTTCCAAATGTTCAAGTCAAATTTAATGAATTATATACCACAAACTGTGATAATGTGGTGGGTTAATTATTTCTTTGCAGGATTTATCATTATGAAATTACCATTCCCATTGACATTGAGATTCAAATCAATGTTACAAAATGGTGTCAACACACAGGATTTAGATGTACGTTGGGTAAGTTCTTTGTCTTGGTATTTTGTCAATTTATTAGGATTAAGAGCAATTTACGCTTTGATATTGGGTAGTGATGAAATCATTGAAGACGGTTTACAACAGCAATCATCACAACAACAACAACAACAACTGCTGCCACCACCACTGTTACAAGGTCTGCAAGTTGTCAAGATGATGCAAGGTGAACTGGAGAATGTTATGATTCTGCCTTTTAAAAGTTGTCTTGATGATGTTGAAGATCGAATTTTGAAAATGTATAGTTTACAAAATTAAATAAGGAATGATCTTTCTATATAATTGATGTAAGTGCCTTAATTGAGATGCGTAATTAGATGACAATCTGTTGCAATGCGTTCACTGAACAAGATATTAGTCAATCCAATATGGCTAGAAAGTTATGACGGACGTGCCATCTCCGATCACTTGGCATCAGAAACAGAGAATTATCTGTTATTAGTCGGTCGTTGGGTCGCATACGCCAAAAAATGAATGGTGAAAAGTAGTCAAGTGAAAATTAAAGAGGTGCTTTGCCAAATGCAGTTAAACAAGAAGATATTATAAGGTGAACAAAATAGAAAGGAAGATGATCGTGAAGTGAATTTTTCAAATTCTAATTGAATTCAGTCAACATTACTACTGGATTTCTGATCCCTGCAGCGAAGTGGATGACAAAATTCATGTACATATCATCAATTGTATCATCCCTCATTAATCTTAGAGAGTCGCATGTGATTGTACAACTAGATAAATTGATTATTTATAAATATTATCATTGGTTGATTCCTTCAGTTACTCAGTCACTTGTGCAACACCCATCGACCAGTAGAAACTTTCATCATATATAAGAAACAAACTATGAAGAGGTCCAGACATTTATATCAGCTCAGGTGTTATTGATAATTTTGAATTTGATAAATATCTATATAGATGGATTTTGCCTCGTATTTTCCTCGTAAAAGACTCCATCTCATCTATTCTCATCTCGTGCCCTGCAACATCGCGCAGAATATCTCCCCTAAACACTATAGAGATATAGATAGATATCAAATACTACTTTAATGAGTTGGTTGCTTTCTGATTATCTAAAGGTGCTCAGACGCCTGTTCTCGAGGTCAGAAGATTGAAGTTAGTGTTGCATCATTGTGTCAGATAATATTATTATTATTACAACGTTTAAAAATGGAGGAGTTGGTGGAGGAAGGAAGGAAGGTGGAAAGGTGTCAATGTATGTATTTATGTATATATGTATAGCCCCAACTGAAGCAATTGAGGGATATAATAGGATCTATATATAGTGTTCTATATCGACATAAGCCCACTGGGTTGACATGGTATTGTTGTTGTTGTTGTT